>JAUELE010268185.1:0-10088 GCA_031471655.1 Diodora aspera | reverse complement strand
CCTAGACTTGCTAAATATCTAGACTTGGGCAGGCTCCATTATCTTTGTATGCTTTAGGGTCTGGGCGACAGACTATGCTTCATTGTACAGTGTTGTATTGCTTGATTGTACAGTGTTGTATTGCTTCACTATGATTTACTCATTTCTGGTATAACAGCTTCTTCAAATGCATATTTCTTACCTGAAGCAATTCTTTACTTATAGATTTCTGTCTGCATATATTTAGTAATCCAGCTGATATTTTATTCTTGAGATATCACCATGGTATGCTATTCTTGCTGATTCCCTATCTGGAAACTGTGTTGTGGAATAAAAAATATCTAGACTTACTGCAATCCTTGATATATATTTATATTTCTCTTTTGTATGTACCCCGTGGAGTTCCCGGGGGTGTCGCTCTAACACCAGGAAGAATAGGAACCCATTATCCTAATTCTTGCCCGTAAGAGCCATCTAAAATGAGGATCCTTTGCCTTTTCTTTCTTACTATTGATCCTGTGTTGACCCTTTTCCTGATGTGCCTCTTGCACATCACATTGCGCTGTGCCTGAAATATTGTCCCCTGCAATGTAAAAATATATTTCTCTCACTCGTATGTCGAGATTTAAAGATGTAAAAATCTATTAAGCTGAGATTTATCCCTGTCTCCTTTCAGCATGCAATCTGCATCTATAGAACTGCAATTTTTATAGACTTGCCAAGTCTATAAAATGAATCAAATAAGTTTGCCTATTGCATATCAGATGTCCTGGATTTTCAGCCATGTTAGATAAGAACATATGATAAAATGCTCCTGCTAGCTGTTAATAAAGTCTACTGACATTCTGGGCTTGTCATGGTGGAGATGTTACATACTTGTGTTCTAAACGTGTCTGGGTTGTTGCCCTTTGAAATGTCAGTTCCCGTCAAGATACATTACTCCAGCTCCATGTCACTGCAGTTATTTACAACTAGTTACATGGTTATTTACTCTTCTGAGGGCTGCGGAAGTGGAGAGGCTATTATTGCATCCACTGGCTTGTTACTTCAGTTGCAACATGAGCAACAAGACCAACATGGACCCCTTGGTTGCCTGTTACAGCCAGCTGCTAAATTTTGGACGTGGGGGCAGTTGTGCTGTGGGACTTTAATGTTCGGGGCATCTATTCTGTCGGCTTGTTTTGCAGTGGTGTATGTGATTTTCTGGAATAACCTTGTTAAAAGTGTTCCAAGGTGGATTTGGTAATGCATCAGATGATTGTTGGGTTCAGCATCAGGCCTGACCTAGGGAAGGGTGGGGGGCAAGGGGACTGCCCCCCCCCCCCCTTCACTCTACCCCACCCCACACTCCACCAAGGTCTGAGTTTGCAACTCTATCAGCAAATCAACATTTGAATTCTTTACTGGTGCAAAACACTTTAAAATAACCCTGTTCCTGCCCCATTGTGATGAGCTCTTAACACCAGCAAGAATATGACCCCAGTATCCTCGTGCTTGCCATAAGAGCCGTCTAAAATGAGGATCTTTTGCTTTACCTTTCTTACAGTAGATCCTGTGTTGTCCCTTTTCCTGATGTGTCTCTTGCACATCACATTGCGCTATGACTGAAATATTGCCCTCTGCAATGTAAAAATCCATTTCACTTACTCACTTTAAAATAGTGAATCTAGAATAAAATAGTGAATCTAGAATAGCCCTATCAGTGAATCAAAATTGCAATTTTTACTGGTGAAAACACTCTAGAATAGCTCTATCAACAAATCCAAATTTGACAATTTTCTGGGAACGTCTCCTAGACCATCCCTGGAAGCTTTATGCCTGCAGTGCTCACATGGTTGGCCCTCTGCCAAACTATCGTGCCTCCCTCCCAAACAAATTTGTTTTTCAGGCCTCAGTATCCTAGTGCTTGTCATCCATTTAACATTATAAGCAAAACTGCAGTGTTTCATCCAGTGGCATCCAATATGTCACTCATTTGCATATAGTCTAAAAGTTTGACAGTTATCATGACAACAAAATTACATTGATGCAAAGTATTACTCCACTGTTTTCCATTATACCACTACTGTTGTTTACATAACAGTTTATCTAAAATTCATTGTCATAATATTGCAAACAATTTATCCATAATGCTTTGGCAAAACATCTGCAAAAAATAATAACTTATTTCCTGCTGCACAGCTTAAATATTTACACATTTTAACACCTTCTGTTCTAAAACTCCAGTGTCTATTTCCGAGTTTAAAGCACCTGCTGTACGGTGGCTGAGATTTAAGTGTTAATTAGTTTATCTTACCAACTACCTGTTAATTACTGCCGTCCCTCCCCATTGTGATGAGCATTAAGTTGTGGACTTGGGTGACAGGCCGGTATAATGATGGTCGTTAACTACTGCACTGTTAACTGTTATGTCATGGAAGCTGCTTGGCCCGGGGATAAAAGAGTTAAGTGTTGGGTGTAACAGTAGCAGATTGAGTCTGGCTCGAGGTGATTACCCCCTCAGAATTAATTGGTCATGCATCGCTGACCGGTTGATAGTGAGTACGCTGAATATTAACAGAATTTGGTATTCGTGTTTGAATTTTATTTTAGTTGAGGGATTAGTAAAAATAATAATAAAAATAAGATCAGGTGTGGAATAATAATAATAATGATAGGAAAATTTTCTTTCATTTTCTGTATGTTATGCATTTCTCAGTGTAAAACAAAACGTTATAATCAAGTAAGTATATCTGTAAGAAAGGAAATTCACACAAAACTAACCCTTAGCATAAACTAACCCTAACCCCCTAAACCCTATTGATTTTGATCTGGGGGAATGAAAGGAAGTGTTGCCTAATAATAATAATAATAATGTAAAAAAAACAAGTAGCTATGAAATTTTTCATTTAAAAAATAAATTCTTTTTCGCAATAATTCTGTGGCCTTGAATGTTATGATAACATTTATAATGTCTCAATATCATTTCATGCTAATTACAATTGACAAAAGTAAAAGCCCACTTAACGGAAATGAAACCTTTTACAAACCTCATAACACCCTCGACCCGCCACATGAATAAACTGTTAAAACAATTAGGCTTGTGTGCTCGTTCAATTGTTTTGATAACAAAGTCTGGTCCTATATCAGCTTGGAGTATTATGAACTATATCTCCCTGCGATCTGATTGGCTCGTGGGCTTGTCACTCAGACTGGACTGGTCAGCTTGGCCAGTCAATCAAGTGGCAGGGGTGTGTTTACTGAAGGCAGTGAGTGAATGCAGCAGAGTGTCGGAAACACTGGACCAGTGAGCCTGGTATATGAAGGCAGCCCTCTTCTCAGATCTACTTATCTCAGGATATCATTAGGATAAAGTACTTGTATTGATACTCTGGACCCCCTGCCGAGCTTAGACATGCATGGATTTTAATGTGGAATTAATTACGATACATGCAATTTGGTTGTGAGCGGTAAGTGAATGAAGATTTGATAATACGTTTGTTTACAAGTGAAACTTCAGAGATATTATGTTGTGGTTGTTAAAATGTGTACGGATATATGAATAGATTTATTAGAGCTGCATAGTGAGATATAGAGACCGGTTCCATGTTGATCACCCTGGGAAGATTCCAGAGTGGGTGCTGATTCCTCGTGTTAACGTGGGTGGATGGAATGATGTTCATGTGATTCAGCCAGGTTTGTCATTTCCTCTGTGTATGTTGTTAGCGCATCATCCGAGAAAAAAAGGATGGTGAAATGATACGCCTTTCCTTCCCACATACTGTTTATTTCCTACAGCGGAATTCCTGAATGTATCTCTCATATCGAGGACTAACTTTCCATGTGTGTTCATGTGCTTCAGAATGGAGTTGATTCCTCTCTCTTAACTCTCATCGCAGTCAAACATGGTGTCTGATTTTTTTGTTTGGACCATTTGTAAGAAATAATGTTATGGGTACATAACTTGAGGATAATTTTTTTCTAGACTTGCAGATTTGATGAAAGTAAGGTAGAATAACATTTAGTTGCAGAAATAAGCTTAATCTACGAAATTATGTTCACAATACCCAGAAGGAAACTTAATAAAATCAGAAAAGGAGCCCAGAGGTATTCTTAGAGCCGAGAATTTCTAGACTTGCTAAATTTTGCACAACCTTTATTTTTACATAAGATCAAGTTGAGTTGTTATGATCAGTACTGTCTTGCTTGAAGTTTGATAATATTCGCACATAAATATTCAAATTATTTACATTTAAGAACATAATTTTGAAATTCATATTCACTATGTAGAATATGGTTGGTAGACATTCAACTGCTTTAGACTTTGATTCTATTTTATTATGGCTGTGGTTGGTAGTGTTGACATAAACTCCAATGACACTATTAAAAAGCAAAGATTTATTTAAAGCTTTTTCTCACTGACTTAGATTTATTGACATAATGACACCTTGATAACTAAGATTGTTAGACATTAAATTTAAGCTGTACCTACTTGTCCTTGCATAAGTATGTTTTGGGCTTGGCTAGAAAGTAAATGTGTTTTAGGCTTGGCCAGAAAGTAAATGTATGTCTAGAGGAGTAATGCTTTGTCTTGCCCCATTTTTATGTGTATGTGAGCAGTAGTACAACCATCTTGATGCTTGGATGGGAAAGGAGATGTATTTGTAGAAGAGTAGTAATATCTCTTTTATCTGAATGTGAGTAATAGTATAGCCATCTTGACGAAAGTCTGTAAGACACATTACTTCAAACAAAAATTGTTCTGTGGATTAATCTTCTAGACAGCTTCTATTGTATTTGCACTTTCATTAAATTACTTGACTGCCGGTTATGGTTTCACCAAGCCTGCACCTGTTTCACCCAAGTCAAAAAAATCTTTTTTGTTTTCTTCCCGGAATATTCTAATACAACATTGAGATAAGGCTGGATACATCCGTGGGTCTGACTCATAGTTATGAATATTTCTTTTGCATCATAATGGGTGATCAATAAGTCTAAATTAAGCTGCGGACATTTATTTTTATGCAAATGATCATTTGGGAAGCAGCTGTGAGGCTAGGGTATTGTTATAACTGCAAATGTTCTGTGGCGGAGTTACCTCCCCTCATCTATCTCATGCTTGGGAGATAGAAATGTCGGAGTGGGTCATTGTTTTCTCTATCTAAGGTAACTCTATCACAGCAGTTTGCCGGCTGTTCTGCAGCACGTAAGTAATAAACCTCGTCGTCTTCTTTTGGTATTCTTCTTTTGTCCTTGGCTAACTGATTCCATTCTGTTTTAACAAGCAATTAATTCTCAAAAGGTAGACAGGCTGGTTTTAGCAGAGCTTCTGATGACTGAGCAAGGCAGACAGTTTTTTAGTAGAAGTCTTCTTCCCTCCCATGCTTTGTAAAGAAACGGTATTTGATGGTGAAATAATGAAGATTCTGGTGTAGAATCTGGAATGTAGAGCTAGAGTGCAAAGGAAACAGTCCGGAGATCCTCACACACACTGCAGTATTTCCCTTTGTGCTGTCTGAAAGGACGAAGAAAATTGCTTTTGTAGAGAGCGGGAGTTTGAAGTGTAAGCTCTAGCGTGGTAATGAAGGGGGATTAAAAGGACACAGGGATGGGGATTTAACACAAATGTCCTAGTTTACACCCTTGTCTGACCCCTCGGACTGTCCAGGCCTTGGACACTAATCACTGCACTCACTGTCCAGCATTTTTCTTTTGCTGCTCAAAGTCTTCATTTTGTAGTTTGATCCGCATCTCATGTGTCTTTACATGGAGAAGTTAGGACTGCTTCAAACACATAGCTGTGTCTTGGCTTTGTACCAAGACAAGGAAATATATTTCGTTTACGCTAACTGTGCCATTTTTACTGCTTTGCTCTGGAAAACAGAATGAGGGCATGTCGCTCAAACTATTTTTCATATGTTGTTTGCTCGAGACAATTAAGAATTTTTTTGGTTATATTTATTTGCTGTGAGACTACGTGCACTATCATTGAAGCGTATTACAACTTTTCTTATATATATGTTGTACTCTGGCCTGTAGAAGTGTCTTCTTCTTCCAAATCTGTACGGTAAAACTTCCAAAATTTGAACTCCCAACAATTTTTAAAAAAATGTTGATTGTTACGTTTTCAAAAAAAAATTTCAATTTTCACTTTACTTTATCAAAGATCACTAATTTCCACAAAACCCAACGTATAAAAAGTAACTATTATTTTTGATTCCAAATTTTAGAAGTTTTACCGTATTTAGTTTGTACTTGCATTGGATTTGAAATAGTTGGGATTTGTCTTTAAGCGTAAAAGCTATATTTAAACAGGGAAATTTCCTTCATGTTATAGATTATCCTAAAGCCAGTGTGAATTAATAACTGTCTGTGCATCTGGCCCCCATCTGTCTGTGTATTACGTCATCATGTGTAGCAACACCTTAATCTTCCTGTGTTATTGAGGTACAAGAGATGTCACAGATACATTATTGATAGATGCAAGGCTACACCAGCTTCAACTATTATTCCCATATGAATTGGAAATATGTGTACAGTGTCGACCAACATTAAATACAATAGTATTAGGTAAGATTAAACCAAATTGGGGACTTGGGATACGTTTATGTTGAAATTACCTCAGGGCCGCCATGTGTGAACTAGGAAAGATTAAACACGAAATTACAAATGTTATGATGAAATTAATATATGGTCCTGAAATGTTGCCTTTTCAAATAACAGTATTTGAATGCTTGTAAATATTGGCAAGAAGCCCATTTTAATGTTGGTCAATGTTGTCATTGCTTTTACTTATCAAGCTCACCCATGGGGCTTCCGGGGAGTGACATGGTGTCACAGATATAGGAAAGGGTCCCAGTAACCCAATGCTTGTTGCACAATGCGATTAAAATGGGGATCTTTTGCTTTCACTTTTCTTACTATCGATCCATTTTATAAACTTTTCCCTTGAGTTGCGTTATGACTGAAATATTGCCCTTGCAACGTAAAACATCATTTCAAATCAACTCAACTTATCGAGCTCATTAATGAAAATTCAATCCAATTTTTCCACTGATTATGGAGATATGTTCCATTGTATGTAGATCTCTTTAATACATCTGCTGGTAACTTGAATACGGTGAACACGAACAGTGTCTGTCTTTAGAACCGATAAATCTTCCCCTACTTGTATCGTGTATTGAGATTTTATGAAAAACGTTTACAAATTTAGTGACAACTAACTATCAGCGTGAATATTTTATAAAGTCAAGTGATTATTTGCCAGAGATACTGTATATAGTTATTAATTTTTCTCCGAGCCTCCTAGATCATTGATAATTCAAAAATCATAACTGTACTTCAATATTTCTCATCTCGGATCAGAGCTTGGATGAGATTCTGTAGACCATGAATAGGACGAGCAAATTGGATACACAGCGTGAGGTGAGCAGCAAATAACCAACCGAGAGACCTCGAGATCTTTAAACCTGCTTCAAACTTTCATTGATCTGCTCCTCTCCAAACTCCAGGCTTCAGGAACAATTTATTTAATTCAGAGGACATTAGACTAACATTTAGTCCCAAAACTTAGCTTAATCTACAAAAAAATTTTCATAATACTGAAAAAATAATAATGAGTGCAGAGATATTCCTAATTTCTGGTGAATTTCTAGACTTGCTAAATATCTAGATTTAACAGACTCCATTTTCTTTGTATACGCTAGGGTCTGGGAGACAGACTGGGAGGACATTTGTAACAGGGGTTGTGCGAAGACCCTAGAGCATACAAAGAAAATGGAGCCTGCCCAAGTCTAGATATTAAGCAAGTCTAGGAATTCTCAGAAATTATGAATATCCCTGGGTTCCTTTTCTGGTTTTAGTATTTGGGTTTTCTTTTGGTATTGCAAACATAGTTTTGTAGATTAAGCTTATTTCTGGGACTAAATGTTAGTCTAGGAGGTGGAGATGCATGTCATTTTGACAGAGTGCAAGTTATGAGTGATCTAATGACTTTGCTTACAAATTTAGAAGCATCGTTATCTGAAGATGTGTTTCCTGAAATAATTCATGCCTGTTTGGGTTTCACGTGGCGGTAAGCTATCTGGTTTCAGATTATGGAATTTACTGGGAGAAGTGTAAAACAAACAACGTTAAACAAGAAGCCTTCAGTGGGAGTTTGAATCAGCTAGTATTTTGTCAGGGAGTGGCAGAGTTCAATTGACTACACGTCAACCCACTAATTTGTTTGCTTTGAGGAGACCTTTGCCTGGTCTAGATTTTATCAAGAGAAACGTGGTGTGGGATAGAGGTTTAGTGGTAAGCTGCAGCCTGCCAGTGCTTGGTTCGAATCTTGACCGCATACTCACTGTGAGTCCCTGATATTAACATGATGTGGTTGCCACTATTGTACTGTAATGGTTTAAAAGTCGTGTTAAATCAAACCACTCATTTAGTCATGAGAATCTATTATTTAGTCAGGACCAAGTCTGGGCTTTTTATAAATCAACTTGAATATTAATATTTTAGTGAGTTTGCACCAATTTTGGCTTTTATTTTGTAAATCAACTTGAATATTAATATTGTAGTGAGTTTGCACCAAATCTTGGCTTTTGTTTTGTAAACCAACTTGAATATTAATATTTTAGGGAGTTTGCACCAAATCTTGGCTTTTATTTTGTAAACCAACTTGAATATCAATAGTTTAGTGACTTTGCACCGAATCTTGGCTTTTATTTTGTAAACCAACTTGAATATTAATATTTTAGTGAATTTGCACCAAGTCTTGCCTTTTGTTTTGTAAACCAACTTGAATATTAATATTTTAGTGAATTTGCACCAAATCTTGCCTTTTGTTTTGTAAACCAACTTGAATATTAATATTTTAGTGAGTTTTCATGAAACTACAACTCAGTTTCACAAGCTGAATAGCTTACCCAGCACATGGACAATGTTTTTTGATGGATTTCCATTTCTCTGATACTCTCCGCTGCAGGCTGCTCTCAACTTGACACCTGAATCTAATAAATTGAAATTTTATTTCATTTGGGGGTGATAACATGTCAATCTGCATTACTTTTTGTGTCCAGGTGCTTCATGTGTTATCTTGGATTTCGGGCAATTTCGGTTCAGTTTAATGCATTGGACTGCTTGCATTCTTTAGATTTATGGGCATGTCTTTCAGCAGGGCTAGGTCGATTGCATCAAGCATGGCCTAGACTTGCTTAAGTCTCTAAGAGTTTTGGTTCATCATGAATGACAAGGCTTTGCAGGACCCCCGGTAATGTTTGTACACATTTAAAGCAAATATTTTGACATATATCTTTACTTTGACAATTCAAATAATTAGCACACTCAACATTTTAGACTAATTGTCCAGGTACAACTCGTCAACTGGCCAGGGAACTCGTCATTGTAAAGAATATCTTTGTCACCTTATCTGCTGATGTTTTCTTTAGGCTGTGACAGACTCTTGGTCTCTTCTCCTCAGGAGCTGAGAGAAATTGCTTTGAGCTTCTATCCAGGAAGAAAATCTGGTGCCTTTTTCTCACATACTTGTATGGCTGAAATATTGCTGCTAATAACCTTAAATACCAAATCTGTAGACAAAAAGCATATCTAGTAAAGTTATTGACAGATTTTATGCTCAGAGCCTGAAAGCAAGTCTATGAGCAGGAGGAAGGTTTTCCTATTCTGACCTTACAGACACTCTGGTAGTAGCTGGGATGGTGTCAGTTTGGATCATATTTGGTGTGATACTGGCTGTCAGCTGGCTGTAGAGAATACTTGAGTTATGAATACTTTCGACAGACTGTCAAGAACTGCACCGCAAACTAATGTTTAGTTGTATCCTGGTCTTGGCTACACATCTGTGTTGTCCATTTCAGTGAGGACTCATTTTTTGTTAGTCCGCAGGTATTCAGGCTGGAGATGCTTACAGTTGACTTCTATATGCAGTACAGTGTTTCTGTCTCTGTTTTTGTCCATCTTTGATACATGTACCTAATTTTGAAAAAATGTAAGACCATAAATGTTTATGAAACTGTTTTTGTGAAGCAGCCACATGGTAGTACAGTGGCATAGGTAGATTCAATGGAGGGTGGGTGTGTGTATGCAAGGGTTTGCACAGTCGCCCCCCCCCGCCCCCACCC
>JAUELE010268174.1:0-10088 GCA_031471655.1 Diodora aspera | reverse complement strand
CGCAACATTGACCTACAGTAGGAAATCAACATAGTTTTGAGCCTCTCACGCCGCTATTCTCATGGACGCTATAGCGCCCAACCGTAGGCAGGCTCCAGAACCTCATGGGCGCTATAGTGCCCATCCGGAAGGAAGGGGTTAAATGATCAAAGAAATCTCTAAAATTGGGAATTGGGATGTCATTGAATTAAGTAACCAGTTTATTTATGACGGATAGTCTTCTCTAAGTGTTTTGATGTGTTTTGATGTTTTTCTTCATGTTTTACCTGAGGCTCCTTCTAAACATTCACATTCCCCCTGGCGACAAAGACCGTTCCTCAGACAGTGCTCCTCGCATGGAGGTCCGATGTAGATATCATCCAAGGCAAAGCTGTGAGCCATCCCTCCCGGTTGCCACCACCGAAATACAACAGGGCTGAAATGACAGTGAGGCATGAGTGAATGATGTTTCATTTAACAGTTTTTCAGCTATACCATCACAAAGAAGCAGTATGTCCACAGTGAACAAAAACAAGGTGACTATCAGCTGCAGCGAGCAGTCGGGCTACGTTGGGTTGATGTTTTACCTTGCATGTGCAATCCTTCAGCCATAACGTGACGTGCAGGGTAGACACTGAGGGAGAAGACAGTTCAAATATGGATTGATAGAATGGGGTACACCGAACTGGTCACTACACCGAACTGGTCACTACACCGAACTGGTCACCACAATGAACTGGTCACTACACCAAACTGGTGGCCACACCGAACTGGTGGCCACACCGAACTGGTCGCCACACCGAACTGGTCGCTACACCGAACTGGTCGCCACACTGAACTGGTCGCTACACCAAACTGATCGCCACACTGAACTGGGCACCAAACCAAACTGGTCACTACACCAAACTGGTCGATACACCAAACTGATCGCCACACTGAACTGGTCGCTACACCAAATTGATCGCCACACTGAACTGGGCACCAAACCAAACTGGTCACTACACCGAACTGGTGACCAGAGGCTAGATCTATGTCCAAGAATACAATTATAGCCATAATGTTAAAACTTATTATTAATTTTCATTTTTGAAATGAGTGCACATTCAGTATTCATATTAATAATTATTTTTGTCATCTGTTGTTACAGTTTACTGGAAGTATGTCAGCTAATGTCATTATACAGGGCACCCACACAAAGAACATTTCTAAATATAAGTAAGAAAGATAGGACCTACAAGTTAATTTACTGTATTACTTGTGAAACATTTTTACAATAACATTGATAGTAATTGGTCACCGTTTTCTGCTTTCTGGGCTAATTTGTGGCAACTTTTTTTTAAGTGGCGACAATTTCGGTATGGTGACAAGTTCAGTCTAATCCAACAGAATGAAAAGTGACGGCAACAGATTCCCATTTTAGTCATGTTTTACGACAAGTTGCGGGTTACTGAGGCCGTATTCTTTCTAAGTGAATCAATGTCGCTCCCTGAAAGCGCCCAGGTGATCCAAACAGGTGTGAACCCAAAACTGACAAAGCTGACACAATGGAAGACTGGCAGTTGCCAAGAATTCCAACTCCCCCTTCTCTTCCAATAAAAACAAAACAAACTAACTTTTGACTTTATACAAGATGAACTACCTAACAGTATTTCATTTTACATAACTTATTCATTACCGATATCCTTATAAAATTTAATATGTGTTGATATCACCATCAGTTTGCATTGCAGTCAAACAAATTATCCCAGATTCAGTTAAATAATTTTAATAAGAAATGTCATGTTTTGGGGTCAGTGTGAAGCTCAGCTTCTGTCCACCTTGCATCGAGTAGGAACAAGTTGCAACTGAGTAATTTGGTGACTAGCTGCGATCAAGTGGTAAAACTCATCAGGTAAAACTCATCAGGTAAAACAATGCAGGCGACATAAGCTCTGGGGTGACTGGTTTACATAAGCTCTAGGGTGATTGGTTTACATAATCTCTAGGGTGACTGGTTTACACAATCTCTCGGGTGACTGGTTTACTTAAGCTCTAGGGTGACTGGTTTACATAAGCTCTAGGGTGACTGGTTTACATAAGCTCTAGGGTGACTGGTTTACGTAATCTCTAGGGTGACTAGTTTACATAAACTCCAGGGTGACTGGTTTATGACTGCTCAGAACTAGCTGCCAACTTTATAAAGACAGTCACAGATGTTCAGCTTCTGCGCCGACTCTATCCAGTCAGTCATGGTCAACATTAGCACTCCTATGACTGCGATCAACTGCATCTGAACAGTTGTGTTGGATCATCACCATCTCCCATCATAGTCAACACAAGGTGCCAGTTCCATCACCTCGAAAGTTGACACAAACTAGTCTTACAGAAAACAAGATTGCCTAAAATCTGGACAGTTTAAAGGTGTCACTCAAACACAGCTTCTCTCTACAAAATGCAATTTACAAGGAAATAGGTCTACAAACATCAACGATTTACTATATATTGAACAGCAGTTATGGATAAACCAGGGACACATACTGCATGGCGATTTTCTTGTCCACGGGGATGACAACCAGACTCCACTCTCCGTTTGTACCGGTGAAATAGATACTGCCTTCCACGTGGCGCCCATCACAGTCCTGCTCCTGATAACACGGTTCCGTGACAAGGTTCCACGTGCGCCCTCCGTCATGGCTGTACTGGAAATACACTGGATGGTCCCAGCGGAAGATCTTCCCACATCCTACATTAATCTGCAGCACAGAAGAATGTGTGCAAGTATTATTTATGAACTTACCTCCAGTCATTTATTTTCACTTTAATTAGTGACTGAATATACTGTTGTTGCCGTTGGTGGTGTTGTTATTGGTGTTGCCGTTGGTGGTGCTGGTGTTGGTGGTAGCATTGGTGTTATTGTTCCTGGTGGTGGTGATGTTATTGTTGGTGTGTTGGTAGTAGTGGTGATGTTGTTATTGTTGGTATTGTTGTTGTTTTTGTTGTTGTTTTTTGTGAGGTTATTGTTTGTGGTGAGGGTGAGGGTATTGTTGGTGGTGGTAAGGTTATTGTTGTCGGTGGTGGTGGTGTTGGTGTTAGTGAGGTTATTGTTGGTGTTAGTAATGGTGGTGTAGTTGGTGGTGGTGATGTTGAGGTTTGTGGTGGTGGTGGTGATGTTTTTGGCGGTGGTGGTTGTGATGATGTTGGTGGTGGTGATGATGTTGTTCTTGGTGGTGTCGGTGTTGAATGCAACAGACGTTTGGATTTCCCTCCAAATCACAGATGATCGAGATATTTCAGTCGCAGGAGTAGCATCATATATTCAACATCATAAACTAAAATACAGTCAGCCCTCGTTAATCCGACACGCGCGGTTGCAGGCAAAATTGTCGGATTAACAAAGATGTCGGATTAACGAGGTAATTTCATGTACAAAAATAGAAATTGTTCCCCAAAATATGTGTCGGATTACGAAGGTATCGGATTAACATGGGCTGACTGTACCTAGATTTATTTTTATGAAACATACAGATCTGTAATTATTTAACACTAAGCTTAATGTGACAAATACTTTGCATTGGCAAACTATTATACACATTTCATTAACCCTTTATCATTTACAACGTTCTAAATATTAGTCTATGATTTACTATGTAGGCTACACATACAATGCTGTTGCTCCAGTGAGTTAACGAACATAAGTTTTGAGGGAGATAGACTGTCTTACCCTGAACTGCATGACATCCCCTGGCTCCAACACCAGATCCTTGGTAACTGCAAACTTGTCATTGGGTTGATTGCCCAGCACCAGTCCAGGGTTTCTCTGCTGACAGTACTTCCCTACAACTCCTTCTGTAACTGTCTGCCAGTTGCCAGAGTCTACTGGATCGGAGAATTTCTAAAATAAAATCAGCTTTCATCACTCTGTTCACAAATCCTTGAAGAAAAGATGATACAGTTTGCAATTTACATTTTAAAAAGTTGGTTCTTTTTCAATGACAGTCACTTCACAGTATAAGTGTCAATGTTCGATTCTCCAAAATAAGTCTGTCGGACATGAAGATTCCAACAGATTTCAACAGATGCAGCGCTTATGCAGTTAAAAACATTATAGACCATGTCACATCACACTAGATGGTAAATTCAAACACCGAACGGGTGACAGAACAATAAGCACAAACCTCCTTCCTAAGTTAGTTCAAATGCTTAATTTTAATGGCTACACACAACTTGACTCATTCAATTATTAATTATTACAATTGACAAACATCAATGAGGAAAGAGGTATGTGCCTGTTGCTCTGTCTCCTGTTAGCAGTTATTAAATCAAGGGGTCTACGAAGATATTGAACGTTGTTGAACTGGGTTTTGCTAAAGGTTGTAAGAAGGTTGAGAAGAAATGACAAAAAGGTTGAAATACATTTTACCAGTATTTCATCTCCGTCTCTGAACTGAGGGCAAAATTCATAACTAATCTTCCACAGACTGCTCTTAATATTTATGCATAACAGGTTCCTTGTGTCTGCAGCCTCGTTTTGATATTCTCATGCAAGGAACTTGTCATGCAGACATATTAAGAATGGGTACTACTGCTCAATCCCAGCTAGCCATCAGAACACATAATATCAAACTCTGCATCATCTGTTGACACTGCTAGATAGATTTGATTACTTCTGTGATGACATGAGTTTAATGTTGGATCAGAAATTATCAAATCTTACGTTAAAACTGTCTTCAATAAACCTCCTCCTCTCATAGCGTCCAACAATGATTTCATCCACTGCCCACTGGTCCTGACCTTGACCTGAGTGGGACGGCTGCCACCAACGGAATCTTGTGCTCGGGTTTCGAGCATCCTTTGGCAGATCAATATGAACAAACCTGGAAACAATAGTAGTAGTAGTAGTAGTAGTAGTAAAAGTCCTGCTCCGTGACCGTGGAACTTTTATACAGCCCATAGTCAGTCTTGGTTGTATATATAATAGGACTCAGCAATCTTTCAGCCATATGTCCACTTTTACCAGTTGCGTGCAGGAGGGAAGCCCACATCGACCCCTGACCCTCTGGTCAGAAAGCAGACACTCATCCGACTGAGTTAGCTCACCGTCCCAAGCTCGAAATATGCACGACTAGGCTAAACAATTCCACATTTAGGAAACCGTGAGCTGTAAAAGACATATAGAACCAATATTTCACCGATTTTAGTCCAGAATAAGAAAACAATAAAGGTAGTATTAGTAGTTGTTCCTTATCCATGACTAATTAACTCAAATGCACTCATAATGCACTTTGCACAATTGATGCTTACGTAGTTTAATTTGCACACTAAATGTAATAAAGTGTGGTTTGGATAAGGTTAGGCTATACCTTAAATCCTGTAAGGTATTATAGCTCTGAATCGGTGAATTGAACTGGGCAAAATGTTGCACCTTAGAAATTGATGTGTGATTATCATCAGCATCCTGTTTAAGGATCTCTGTATTGATAACAGATATCATATGACTAGAATGATCCTGCTGTCAAGCAGCTATTAATGAATTTGCAGTGAATCCTAGTGATTCTGCTCTCTAGATTCTGACTGATCCTGGTATTTCGGGATCATACAATAGAGCAAGTCTTTTGCCTAATGTCTCGGGGATATTGGTCTGCCCACAAGTAGGATTTGGATTGGTTATGGTTCCTGATCCATAGCACAACTTAATGATGTTTGAAAATGTTGAGCATGACGAATGCCATTTTTGTGAACAGGATGAGGTAACAGGATAAGAGTGAGTGAAATTGATTTTTACATTGCAGGGGGCAATATTTCAGCCATAGCGCAATGTGATGTGCAAGAAGCACATCAGGAAAAGGACAACACAGGATTGATAGTAAGAAATAGAAAGCAAAAGATCCCCAATTTTAAGTCGCCTTGCACGACAAGCGTTGGGTTACTGAGACCCTATTCTATTCAAGTGACACCACGTCATTCCCCAGAAGCCCCACGTGGTACTTCAATATGAGACATAATTCACCTGCAGTCACACATAATAGTTTGTGAAACACATACCTCTAAAACTGGAGCAATACGTCTGCAAGGACCACACCAGTCAGCATAGAAGTCAACCACCACAAGCTTGCCTTTGTATTTCTCCTGTTTCAAAACCTTTTTGAACCCTTCCTGCAAACGAATAAGAAAAGCTTGGCTAAAAACAAATCAATCACTTTGGTTAGGAACTTGTCTCTGAAAACTGGTTTATGGTTTAAGAGCCGGTTAACTGTGATTAACTGGGACATTCAGAGCTCCAGATAAGCTGAGTTTTTGCGTAATGTACTCGTTAAAAAAAAAACGCAAGCAAAATTGAGTGAGTGAGTGACTTTGGATTAATGTGACTTTTGGTAATTTTTCAACTTATCGTCACCGTGGTTCCAGAGTGCTCCCATCTCGGGCAACGCGACAGCGACCCGGGCGAGATTCGATTGCGAGTCCAGTGCAGTAACCACTGCGCCAATCCCGCGCCCTTTATAAATTTGTCAACTTCACATTTGACTATTATCGCCAAAGGAAACGTTGAAGAAATATTAATTTAAACAAATAAATCTCAGAACCAAAAAATGTTTTTAAGTCTTTCATTTACAACTGACAATGAAATATCTTCTGATCCCTTCAAACAGCAATTGTCTAGAAGAGAAAACCTTGATGAGATAGCTTAATATTAATTTGTATTCAGTTTTTCTTTTTTTGTTGTGAAATATATTTTTCAAGTTGCAGTAAACACAACAGTTATCAAAATAAACATCAACCTAACTCCTATAAACAGGTCACTGGTACAGTATTTGTGAGATATGAAAACGTATAGGCAATCTGGAAAAATCGGGTGGTGCTTGATTAAGTTCTATGTGTATATATATATTTTAATTAGTTATTCAATAAACAATTCAGAAATTTCTCAATCGACTTATTGCGTCTAGAAGACAACGCAGGGATTGGATTTTTGGGGGCCCACCAATAGCAAAACTTGGGTACTGGACGCAAAATTCTGCGTCCGGTAAATCCCTGTGCCATCCTCCTGTATTATGACTATGAAGCAGTATTAAATGCCTAATACAAGGCGTATTGATCAAAGATATTTGGCATAATTTATTCTTCACTTTCTTGACTGTTAAATATATTCTCAACATGATTTTTTAGACCACAGATATTTAGTCATCGAACATTCTTTTCTGGATGATACCTTCTTTGATACCTTCTTTAGTTACCTGACAGTAATATTGAATAGGCCTACAGTCAATATTTAACAGTAGTTTTCAGGAAATCAGGGTCAAATCCAGAATTTTGTGAATTGGGGTGCCGGAAGCTTAATCGCAGTGAAAAAAGCGAGCTAGGAATACTGTAGGCGGGTTCGGGAGTATTCTGCCCAGGAAACGTTTAATTTATAGAAGATCTGAGACACATTGTCCTGTTTTTATTTTAGTCAAAATGTACTTTGTAACTAGTCCAAACAATGCAATATAAATACAGAAAAGACGGAAGCAATTGCAGAGGGGGAACGATCCAAGGACATGAGGCGAGGGGCCAGGGTCCAGCTTAATCGCAGTGAAAAAAGCGAGCTAGGAATACTATATAGGCGGGTTCGGGAGTATTCTGCCCAGGAAATGTTTAGTTTATAGAAGCTCTGAGACGCGGGAGAGCTCTGAATTAGTTGGCATCTTGTAGATTCCTAGATACATTCCTTTTAAAGTTCCTTTAGTGTTTTATTGGAAAATAACAAATTTTCGTTTCATTTTTTGTTTTAGTGCAGAAATAATAGCCTTTTCTGCCATATGTTCATAGCTTCCCAAAATACATGTACAACTGGCTGACTTTGGTCAGTTTTTTTGTCAAGTTTAAATCATTAGTGCCCTTCAGCATTGTCTCAGTATAGCCAGCTGCAATGAAACCTCCCTGCTGATGGTGGTTGTCCACGCACTGCCTAAACGTCACTTGGTAACATTTGGTAACTATTGCGATTTCGTCTTTTTACCCTGATCAAGAGACAAGGATGCAAGGGAAAATGGGTCACAACAAACCCAAAAACATTAAAATTGCCCTTTATTTCGGAAGTTAAAGGATAAAGAAAAACTTTTCGACCGCTTACTGACATCATCATCCTTCCACCTTTCTGGTATTCAACAGTCACTGCTGCGTGCATGTGATTATGAAGATAATTGGTAGAATTTGCAAACTGGGAGAAAATTATTGCAAAAACTTATTTATTTCATCAGTCGTGGACTCTCAGGGCTCACAAGCACTAGTTTGAACGTTTAAAGTACCAATGTAAGTGAACCACAAGCCAAACTAGGCGCGTTTATGTATTTGCCGCCCATCTTGGACACCATCTTAGATTTTTCGAAAAGAAGCTCATCCAGTCCGGGCACACCCCAAAATTATGCTTATTTACTTTATTTCCAGCATTTGTTGAAAGTTTCTTGCTTTGTTCCACCGTGTCACGATCTTTACACTTAGCCACTAGACTAATTTAGTATGACTATATGAATGATACTGCATGATTTCGACCGAACACACTTCGGCAGTGCACATGTTCAGTTCTGCCGCCTGTGACTACCACAACATAGATTTTAAGCTTTCCGGCGAATAAACATCGGCAGATATGTTTTTCATATTCATTCAATCATGTATAAAGATATTCAACAACTAATGTTAATCATAGTAACATCCACCTACCTAATTGAAACACGAAATATAAGATTATCACTGCTGGCCACCAGATCTTCGCCATGATGTTGATCGCCGCCAACCAGGATATAATCTGTTCAGAGGAGCCGTGGAAGTACATGTTGTAAATACGTCATGTTCTGTTCACGTTTCTTTTAAATCTATGCACGGGAAAGTTGTATACTGATGAACAAAAGCAACTATACGAAGACTTTCAGAGACGACTGAAGAAAAATAAACAGGCTGTTTTCCTGAGACATATAAGAAAGTGGAACTTCACAAAACAACACAACAACTGAAAGGAGACCCTACATTCAACTTATAATAGGTTGAAATGTGTTTCAAAATATATTGTTATGAGATTAATATGCAGCCCGTAAATGGTTATACTTGTTGAAATGGTGTTGAAAGTTGAGCCACTGTGGCGTATTATTTGCGCTCCCCAGTCATTATAATACGTTTCATTCCCTCAGTCATTATATTACGTGGAATTTTCACTCCACCAGTCATTATAACACTTGGAATTCCCACTCACCTCGTATTATTTCTACACCCTCAGTTATTATTATACATATAATATGCACCCCTCAGTCATAATTATACGTAGAACGTGCACTTCCCAGTCATTTACATACGTGGAATTTGCACTCCCCAGTCATTTAAGTATGTGGAATTTGCATTACCCAGTCATTTACATACGCCGAATTTGCACTCCCATCGTATTATTTTCCCTCACCCAGTTAAATTAGTATACATATGTACGTATACTATGCACTCTCCATGGAATATAACGTTTGCGCCCATGATTGCGTCTCCTTCTAACCTATAGCTCCATTTTACAACATACAAAGAAAGTGAAAAAAACACATGTACACACACGCTTGCACATTGGTCACTTTGACTCTTTATGTCTTCCTCCCATTTGGTGCGTGAGTTTGAGGAACGGTATGTTCAAGTATACGCACGCGCGTGTATGAGCATATAATTATGTGTATGCATCTGGTGCCTACACACACAAACGCACGCAAGTGCACATACAGGTAGTGGCCAAAGGCGAGTTCGCACCGGCATGACAACACTACTCGTTCGCGAAAATGAAAGCGGAAAATAAAGTGCTGTATCATAAAGAATAATATTATATTTGATACTTACACGAAATCTTCAGTATTTTGTGATGTGTCCTCGAACTCTTAAAACATGTCGACGTCGTGTTCCAAATGTCACTGACGACACAAATTAGGTCATCTTTGTTTTCGATTTGATGCACTCGTCGTTTCAGTTGATATTTCAAATATTTTCGATTATATTCAGATCGGGACTTTGTGCTGACCATTTCATTGTTGTCACGAGACTCTAATTGAGATTAGAGAGAGGTTAATGTTTAACGTGCACACTCCAGATATACTGATTTGGCGCACGGGGGAATGGTTGCCTAAAATGAG
>JAUELE010268162.1:0-18360 GCA_031471655.1 Diodora aspera | reverse complement strand
CCCCCCCCCCCCCCCCCCCCCCCCCCCCCCCCCCCCCCCCCCCCCCCCCCCCCCCCGGCGGGCAATAATTATTTCACTTGCAAACTTGTTTTAAAAAAATCTCATATGGTCATGTGCCAATCTATTTTTTCTTAGATCTTTGCCAACAAGCTATTTATATTTAAATATTCCTTTTTTATTTTATATGTTTGATTTTGAATGCCATGACAGGAATATTAAATATTTTTGGACTGAAATATTTATGGACACGCCGTAGCTCATGTGGTAACAGCGACGGGTTGTTACTGAAAGGACCCGAGTTCGAATCCATGTCCGGCCCACAAATAGTGGGCCCCCTTAACTTAACTTAACTAAATGCTAAGAAAAACAATTCCAGCAACAGTGGCTCCTTATAGTTATCACGACGGGAGGGCCTTTCAAACTCAGATAATAACAGCAGACGGCACATGTAAGTGCTAGAAGGTTATTATGATCACTGGAGGTCCCTACACACTCAGATACTCAGGATGCCCTGGGAATTCAGGAAAAATATAAAATTCACTGCAGCAATGTTATCAAATGTCGGAGGTTTGTAAAGCAAGCAATATCAGGTTCCTGACACTATAAAACACAACTGTATTTCACACAAGTGGAGTGCGAGTTTAGTTTTCAACGCTATAGGTTACAGCCATCAGCTTCATTAGTGACTTACTATTTCTTGGATATTCCAACAAACTGATCAGATCCGGGCTGCCCCTGAAGAGTGCATAGGAACATTACGTTCTTATTCTTTCATTTACAGCACGAAAGGAAAGCGCAAAGGCACACAAAATAAGTAACCAAAATTTAAAATTCAATTCAAAGTGCAACATTGTGACAATAGTCGTTCAACCTGTGAGGTCTTTGTTTAATATTTCCATATTTTCCTGAATAAAAATGTTTAAAAAATAAAATGTGTCGGCAATTTTCTAAGACGAGAATAGATTGTCTCATATCATGAGATAAACATAGTTTGAAGGCGAAAATTTGCCGCTCCCTTACATTTGTAGGAACTTCGTGTTTTTCACTTGACCTGGAAGAGGACTCGTAAATGTCTGGTGTGCCGTCATGCGAGAAAATGTCTCATTGCGGCGGAATGATAAACTCAGGGTGCACGTTTAGAAGTGATACGACCAAATAGTTCCATCGAATGTTTTAAAATTTAATTTGTTTGGATGGTGCATATATAACACCACTGCACTTATCGGTTACGTCTGTAATTGCATGAATTTTGGACATAAATAATATCTTTTTCATATTATCACGTGAAGGCGCAATGCAACAACAAAGGATAATTATCTTTCCTTAAATAGTCTTCAAGTCAGTTTTCTTTTGCATTTGTTTTGCGCTGTACTGACACCGGTCTTGCCGTGATAAGCCCACTTGGTGTTTTCTCGGCTTGACCAAGAAACCCGATTGTGTCACGACTGGCTTCCTTACTTAATTACTTGTCAACAGCCTAGTGTTACACACAACCACGCCACGTGACATGAACAAAATCTGTGTGCTTTATTATCTTACAAATATTCTATTTTAAGAAAAGTTATCCTTCTACGTACATGTATGATACCCTTATTATCATAGAATGCCATAATGTTTTATAGCTTTTCACATCTGGTATTAACCGTGATGTAAGATGCATTGACCGATGGTTAGTTGTAAACGTCTCAATTGTAGTACATGTACCTTCTTTCAATGTCCACGAACATTGTCAGTCTCTTTATGTTGAAGGAAAATGCTCAGATTAGTGCAACCAAGAATGGGTGCGTATTACTTTATGTGACGTAACTCGTACAGATGGTCAAACTATACACATGTTACGATTTACAACCATGCACTGCACTGCTGCTTCACAATGTTAATGGTGTACAAGCAAGTGCAAGTTGTAATTACTCACAGCTTTCCCAGGAGGCATCCATCAGACTTGAGCAGCTGCTACAAGTAACTGACGAATGCTACAACCATGACAGAATGGAACTTGGAGGTGCCGTGTCTGTGTCCGTGAGGTGATACATTATGCGTTTGTATCACTGAGGGATAAACCGTGTGTTTGTATAACTGAGGTGATACACCGTGCGTTTGTATAGCTGAGGTGATAAACCGTGTGTTTGTATAACTGAGGTGATACGCCGTGTGTTTGTACAACTCAGGTGATACACCGTGTGTTTGTATAACTGAGGTGATACACCGTGTGTTTGTATCGTTGAAGTGAAAGTCCGTGTGTTTGTATAACTGAGGTGATAAGCCGTATGTTTGTATCGTTGAAGTGATACTCCGTGTGTTTGTATAATTGAGGTGATACACCGTTTGTTTGTATCGTTGAAGTGAAAGTCCGTTTGTTTGTATAACTAAGGTGATAAACCGTGTGTTTGAATCATTGAAGTGATACTCCGTGTGTTTGTATAACTGTGGTGATACACCATGTGTTTGTATAACCGAGGGATACTCCGTGTGTTTGTATAACTGAGGTGATACACCGTGTGTTTGTATAACTGAAGTGATAAACCGTGTGTTTGCATCGCTGAGGTGATACACCGTGTGTTTGTATCGCTGAGGTGATACACTGTCTGTTTGCATAACTCAGGTGATACACCGTGTGTTTGTATCGTTGAAGTGAAAGTCTGTGTGTTTGTATAACTGAGGTTATACACCGTTTGTTTGTATCGTTGAAGTGAAAGTCCGTGTGTTTGTATAACTGAGGTGATACACCGTGTGTTTATTCAGCTGAGGTTGATACACCGTATGTTTGTGTTACACGAGGTGATACACCGTGTGTTTGTATCGCTGAGGTGATACACCGTGTGTTTGTATCGTTGAGGTGATACTCCGTGTATTTGTATAACTGAGGTGATACACCGTGTGTTTGTATTGTTGAGGTGATACTTTGTGTGTTTGCTTCGTTGAGGTGATACACCGTGTGTATGTATCATTGAGGTGACACTCCGTGTGATTTTATCGTTGAGGTGATACTCCATCTGTGCATCATTGAGGCGCTAAACCGTGTGTTTTTTATCGTCGAGGTGATACACCATTTGTGTGTATCGTTCAGGTGATACACCGTTTGTTTGTATCCTTGAGGTATTACACCGTGTGTATGTATCATTGAGGTGACACTCCGTGTGTGCATAATTGAGGTGCGACACCATGTGTTTTTTTATCGTCGAGGTGATACACCATGTGTGTGTATCGTTGAGGTGACACACCGTTTGTTTGTATCCTTGAGGTGATACACCGTGTGTATGTATCGTTGAGGTGATACTCCGTCTGTGCATCACTGAGGTGCTAAACCATGTGTTTGTTTATCGTGGAGGTGATACACCATGTGTTTGTATCGTTGAGGTGATACACCGTTTGTTTGTATCATTGACGAGATACACCGTGTGTTTGTATAATTGAGGTGATACTCCAAGTTTTTTTATCATTGAGGTGATACTCCGTTTGTGCATCATTGAGGTGATACATCATCTGTTTTTTATCGTTAAGGCGATACTCCATGTGTTTGTATCGTCGAGGTGATACTCCATGTGTATGTTTTCTTGAGGTGATACACCGCCTGTATGTGTCGTTGAGGTGATACTCCGTATGTATGTATTCTTGAAATGAACTCAAAGTATTATAATATCCACGGTATAGTAAGCACCACCTGTAGCACCACAACAATCTCACTGAGTCATGATCAATGAATATAATATTTGAAACATGCAGACATGGTTGTGGCATATATGTGGTAATTATATATTCCCAAATATATCTGTAAGTGTACAACATGAACATTGTATTCGATAGTTTGGTGAAACTAATTTATTATATTAGGGTGTGGGTTGCCAGGATAGACCGGGTATAAATAAATTTCATACCAACTTTTGTAAGTGTGTGTTAAATGTAGGTAAACATGTCTCAAGTAAAGCAGCATTAGCCGAAAGTGGCAGATACGATATATATTGATTAGTATATGAAATGTATCCAGTATTGGTGTAATCTGCTTCACATGCCCATTTATAGACATTCTAAACAATGTTCTGTACGTAGATTTACCTGGGCATTACATGTGAAAATATTGTTAAATACTCATGGTTTTGGTTTTGTCTAGTTAAGCCAGGATGTAGACGATATTGCACAACTTATTATAACTTCAAAACAGGCTTGTAGACTGCGAGAAGCAAAGTATAACAGGTAAGATAAATGACACGACTCATATGATGTATTATAAGTCTATTAAATCTCAGGCGCCCTTGTAACATTCGTTGTAACAACGTTGCAAAGCACCTCTTTTGTGCGTCTATAGCAAATGCGAATAATGCAAATGATCTCTGTCAAGACCTGACATCAATTTACCAAAAATATAACTTACATCTGTATCTACAGAATTCCTTAGAACAGGGAGTCTTTCACCAAAAGCATGTCTGGCAAAAGATTGTAAATAGCACTGTATATAAATACAAGGAACAGCTGTGGTGTACAAATGTTTCGTACAACTTGAGTATGAACGATATTTTAAAACTCATTCAACTCTCTCACTGTATGTTCTCTGGCAGCTAGCTTACTCATAAATATTATTCAGATTACAGAGGTCCTCTCCAATTATGTGTTAAAGTCATATCTCGTGCTAAAATATCAAAAGAATGTACTTTATGTAACAAACACGCATATGACTATGATAGCCACATTATTCTTCATTGTGAGCAGTTACTTTCAGACAGAATTCACTTTTTCTCTTTTCTCATTGATATCCTTGACGTTGATACTTATTTAAATCTAGAAATGAAAGATAAACATGATACGCTAGCTTTATTTCTTGGAGCAAGTACAGAATTGGATATTGAGGTAAACACTCTGGAGAAAATCTTTATTCAATTCTCTCTGTATGTAGTCGCCTTGCGAAACCACCTGCACAACTTTTACTGAACAGTCGCTTGTTTCTTTTTACACCAGTTTCGAAAGTGACTTACAAATGTTTCTGTGTGACCTAATCTAAATGTGTTTGTTTGGATGTCCATTTTGTGAATGTGTGAAAGATTGTGAATAAGCTCATCTTGTAGTAACAAAGTGTTTCCATATAGTGCATGTGTAATTCATGTATTGAATGATTGAGTGACCTGATTGAGTTTGTTTATGTACATACATGTACTTATATTTTTTTAATTTATCTTGTTATATTCAAGTTACTATTGAAGCAATAATGTATGTATATATTTCTGTACAAGGGGCGATGGCATACACATGCGGAATATTCTTGATTAAATAAGGACAATTATTAGCAATTTAAAAGCTCTCATATATTTGCTAGTATTAATAAACAATGTGTTCTTAAGTAATAACCTAGAGAATTCATGCTGCCTACACTGTCGACGTTTGGTGTGATTGACAAGAATACAATAAGCTGTAAATAGAAATGTTACATGGTCAGCGTGAAACAGCTCGTGATGAGCAATATGTGAGCCACCAGTGCATGAACAACCGTGGCAGAGGTGAAGACATAAAATGTTATTGTGGGACACAGTTCGTGATCAAAGTAAACCTTGATCTGCCTATCTGTCCATGTGCATGTAGGGGTGACTGGTAGAATGACCTGCAGGCAGACAACTGCTTTGCCAGATCGCCTCACTTACAGCAGATATATATTCCCCACAAACCCTAGACTTTTGTCAAGACCCTAAGGCTGTTTAAATTTTCCTAAATTTATATATGTAAAATCGGAGTCAAATAATTATTCCTGGGACTATAATATTGCCTTTCCTAGCTCTGAGCAGAGATGGCTATGGTAGAGTGAAATGTTCAGTTTTCTATGCCTCAGGGTCTTGACAAAAGTTTAGACAAACCCCAACGACCTGAAATAGATCAGCAGAACAATAAGTACACATTAAAATACGTAGGTAGGTATTATTGCACACAATTATTAACTTTAATAAATGGCTCTGAGTTATTTGTAATTTCCCAGAGGTTTCCCTCGCGCATGATAACTGGGTGTAACGAACAAATATCTACGAATATGTAACTGCAACTTTTTGATTAGTACTTTGAGTAGTTGAGTAGACATAGAAACCCTTCTGAACCTTTATAAATAATTATAGTTTGAAAATGATAAATAGGTACTCTTCTATACAATGCTATAGTTTCCAGTACCATGTCATGAAGTCGTTGAAAACGAAAGACACCTTACTGACCTACGAACACTACGTGTCTTTATTCGTGATTAAATTGAGTTAAAACCAGCAACTTTAGTATACTCCTCGAGCCAGAGCCCTGGCAACTCGATATGTTGAACATCTTAATGTATGGAATTATTGATGCTTCTATTGTTGGATGCTAACGACGTCAATACCGCTTCGTGTAGGCGTGTAAATTCTGGAATTATTTCCTGCTTAGATTCTGTTGATATTGACAAGAAATCGATAAGGTGCTATTGATTTGCATCTTTGACAAAATTATCAAGCAAAAATCTGTGCTGAAAAGTGATTTATTTGTGAAACCAACGCGTGTCTGTTTGCGTTTGTCAGAACCTCGGCAAGGACGAAACATACAGATAAAAACGTAACAAGAAACACAGAGATAACTGCAACAGCCATAAATATTGTGTTGCCATGTTAACTCGCGTCTCAGAGTAGGCCTATATCAATGTGAGAGCTCGTTTTTGTCTTTCAGAAGGCAAGCAGTTTTGCCAGATTCCAACCTGTAAGCTGACAGCAATGTTGGCCCACATCATGTAGAACTCATATACATCCTTTGAACGAGCGTGCAGTGTCCCAGTGAGTCTTACTCCAGGCATCCACTCATTTCCAATTTCCTTTGAAACGGTATTTTCTCATTGACAAGCAAATTCCTGATAATTTGTTTTAGATCTAAAAGCGAGTAAGAAATTAATGACGCAAAGCTGATCACTTGATACCAACAACGTCCGTAAAGAGCTTCAGTGTTGTTGACATTTGATTAAGTCCGATTGTGGGTCTTTTTCCAGGCGAATCCGGCCCAGCTGTGATGTACTTTGTCACCTGTCACTCCGAGAGGATCACCAAGACTAGGGAATTATTATTCACCCTGACGTCACAACTCGCTCGACTCCCTCATCCCTACCAGTCGCAGTCCGAGCTAGCGAATATCAGCGCCGCCGATCACGAGCTGCACGGAGTATCTGACAGAGGGATGTATTAAGGAGTTAAGTGTGAAGACCTGAGCGTGCGCTTCCCCTTCGCACTTGGATAGTGGTTTTCTGTGTTCTTGATGGATGTATAATAGGTAGGAGGAACGTTTTTCCTTTTCGTTCATGAATATGTAACTATTCCCGATTTAGATGAATTACATTTGCGAGTGTATTTATTTCACGCTGGACAAACAGATACATTTAAAACAACGACTTGGAAAAAAAGATACCAAAGAAACTGTGGTACGTTTTTTAACATTTTTGACACGCATTTTTATTTAAATGGATCCTGTTTTAAATCAAACAGTCTTAAGTATTATATATCTTGTAACAAATGCTGCATTCATTCTACAGTGTTTGAATTTTGCAAATATGTAAGTTTTCTGTCCAGTCTAAAAAGTTAGTTTGAATATTACTCAAGCAACAATATATATTGATAGGCAGCAGCATTAATCAAACAAAACATTGCAAAATAGAACCAGAGAAAACAAATGTCTTGTACATGTAGGAAGTTCAAACATGATACCATAATAAAAGTATTAATTCGTAAAGTTTCTTCAACCGATACATTGTCGTTTTATATCAAACATTTGGTTCTTGATACTTGCTCTTTGCTGTTGCTTTCAATGCATTGCATTTATCACATTGTGAACACCTATTAATGTTAAAACACAAAACTACCGAACAATGTATAATTAGGCGTAATAGTGTTACTGACACAGGCTAGTTTACGTTATTTCTTGGCCAGGTTCACACCAGTCTCACTATCATCAAACCGTCAACAGAGTTTTCAGATCTCTTTGCTTGCAGTCCCTGTGTATATTGGTATACGCCAATTGTATCATATACTGGGATCAAATTATGTACTAGATATATTTCTAGGACACATCAAATGCAACAAACATTTAAATGTTAACATATGTTACTCGGAGGTTCAATGCTGTATTTCCCATCCGTCCTCATGATCAGCTGTTGTATTATGTATGTGTTATTAGCGTACAACAGCATCGATTTAGAATCACATTAAGCATGTAATAAAAGTAAACCAAGTTTTTCGGGTGCTATTTTATTTATTGATGATTCAGTAACTATACATAAACTGTGTATATCAAATACTATGCATGTATGCCCAAAATAGGCCAGCACAGATTCAGTTAAACTTTGCTCATCTCGTCCATGTATGTAGAAAGATTGCAGTATGCTTGTATATGCCGATATCTCTTCATCAGACCAGTCTCCTGGCAACAGGGAACTTCAGCATACTTTATGACGTTCTGGAAGACAGTTGATGTGGCTGTAGACTTCAACACGCAGTGTAGATATACTCACTTGCAGTTCATATGCAGCAACCCCGTGTTTACATAGACTGGTTAACAGCGCCAGAGCGATGAAGTGCATGCTTGGGGCTAATTATCAAGGTTAACAAGTGTTTTGGTACCCGCGTGTTGTGAACCACTCTAGCAACTCTAGAACGTTGATTAACAAGTCTAGGATATGCTACATTTGGAGGAGATTTGACGTAGATTTGTATCTACACGTGTAAGCTAAGTAAAGTTGAAACTCCTTTCGAAGTGCAGAAATGTTGAACTCGAAAAGTTAAATTCATGCTAAATCTTTTCATTGTGTTTAACATTTCCACAAGTTGCATCCCTGCCAAGTTGTTAATGAAATCACCTATATGATCTATTTTACACTATGAAATATAAAAACACCGAATGTGTCTAAAGAAGAGTAGTGTAGTTTGTCACGAGAGAACTGGTAGAGGCAAATAGTTTATACATGTAGTTTATTTTCCATGACGGTAAATCTTCAGATAACAGACAATCACCATTACGTTTAGATAACAATACAAACACACCATACAAGGGCGAACTGTCTTACTTAGCTCTAATACTAGTGCTGCTGTGACACGGTGATGAACAAATAGATAGATGGATAGTGCGGGTGCATGTATGTGTTTAACTGGAGAAACATAATTTTTAACCGAAAGGTGTCATCGCAAGACACAGGATTTTTCACAATATCTACACAGGCCGACTGTGTGAAACTCTCATCAACAGATTTGACAGGCAAAACTGCCAGGCTGAAACCGAAGCCTTATATAATACTGACATGAAAATACGAGTACTTGTATTTAATCAGTGTCCTTGGAACATCTATCTTTGTGAGTCATATTATCCTCATGCTGTACAACATAAACAGGCCAATAAAAATGGAGCTTTAAGATAATACATTTTCCCCTTCAAAGGGAAGCAATATTAGGTTCACTGGAACAATATGATCAACGACCATACATTGAAGAGCTTGTAAACCCAAATTCACATAGGTGAAGTCTATAGTCTCGCTCCCAATTGGTTTTATAACATAGCTATTAGAAGGACTTCGTTAAATTTCAAAGTTCCCCGACACAACCCCCTGTAACTTACGACTAGCTTTTAGACATCAGTTGTTTGTCCTAGTAAAGCTCTAACCAAAATACTTGAGTCACGCACATTGCCAATCTTCATTACGCATTGATCTTGAGCACTTAGACACTGATTTTGCATGCATATGAATTGTGCTACAAAGTCCCTTTTTATTTGAAGAAAGTTCTTGGTTCAAGGAAGTATACATCGCGTAAGACATTTACTAGTATTAAAATGGATCTCATTACAATGGTTTCAATATATAAGCGTGAACTGGCATCCTCGTTTTGTAGAACATTGAGTGAATAGCTTCAAATGTAGACTTGCACCCGAACCCAGAAACAACCTACAGAAAGGTACTCTATACTACTCCTCCATGTTACGAGTGGACTTGTTTCTACTTGTTTCTCACCTGCTCACTGTCCTGGCATGTATGTAAGCAAGTTGGCAACCATGGAGTTCGGGGGAAAATTAATTGCTTCTTTATGTATGTAACTCTACATATAAAACAGTTTTGGTTTACTTTCAAACTTTTGTACTTTTCGTTATGAACAAAGACAGCTATGATCTGATGAATTTGGAAGCCTAGAAAAGAAACTGATGTTCCGCGAGTAGACAGGAACAAACCCCGACGAAATTTCATTTCCATGAATGCCAAGAGCGTTTTTGCACTTGAAGGTTAATACTCCATCACAATTTCATTACTCAGACAATGTATTAGGAACCTGTCGAAAGTGGTGTCGTATTTCTCTGGAATCTGCTTCTTCGGCCGTAGTTTAGCATGTCTCAACAGCAGGCCAAAGCAAATGGGGAGCTTATTCCAGCATAAAGTGAGCACACCCTGATCTTCACGTGCTGTGTTCTGTAGTGGCCGACTTAGCTTCCAGCATATCTCAAATGCGGGGAGCAAATTGACTCCTGTTGGCGGTCCTACGCGTGGTTGGCTGGTTAGACCAGCGCTCCTAAGAGCTCCGGCCACAAATTGATCAATATACGGCCCGAGAGGCGAGAAAAACCTCTCTTCACTCAATTTACAGGATACCTAACTGCATTGAGTGACGGTTACTGTATGCTTAACTTTGCAGGAAGGTAAGTAAGGTTTATTTTGTTTCAGACGAAAGATTGAGTTGTTTTCACAATACAGCTGTCAAGCTTTATTGCTGTTTCTCTATAACCGACTTTTAATGAGTGTTTTTGTTTATGACAATGAAGGCATCAACAGTAAGATACAATAGATGAATATATTTTGTTCGATACGTTCTTATGTTTAGGCATATGCTATTCCTGACGAAACAAGAAGCAGAATGTGCTTGTGTGAATATTGTCACACTTGTTTGTTGATATACACTGGAAACATGCAATACAAACAAGTTAATGTCTTCAGAGACTGAGTAACACCCACAGTTAACGTCTAGATATCCATCTCAGGTTTCTAACTTTACGAAATTTACGAAACGGGTTTGAGCCAATGCATTATAAAAAGGGGATTTAAATGTATGTACAAGAACTCTGTTCGCGTCTAACAATTACTCCTCAACGTGTATATCAGTGAATGAATGGCAAGATTTTTTACTGATAACATTTACAACCTTTTTGTTCAAAGAATAAGCTATCACGTAAAACTAAAAACAGACACATTCACAACGGCAATAACGTACTTCTAACTTTAGTATGACAGAATTGCTTTCTCTTTACAATATAGCCTAATATGAGAAACAAACACGCCGTCACATATTAAAATTGTTTCCTTTCGGAAAATATCATACATGTTTAAGAAAAGTATTTGTTTCACGTTGATTCAATTTAGAAGTTGTTGAAAAGAATGATTTAAAATATATTTGTATGTATTCTTTATACTTAGAAAGTAAAGAACACATTGACACTTCATAACACGGCTGTCCCGGCTTTTAAAACCTTAAGATGTACAAGTACTTACTAATTACACCCCGTCTCGTAACACACGGATATAAAGTGTTAAATACCAAGTTCGCCACTTACAATTACACTAACATACACTTAGGGACAGTTATTCTCGGTGGCAGCGCCAATAATCAGCTCAAATATAATTTCTGCCAAAGCCGTCCAGAGAGAATATTAGTTACCCTGGTCAGTGGGTATAAGGCGCAGAATGAACGTTCTAATAAGATCATAACATAAATAAATGTACATATCAAGGTCCCATTAACGTTAGTAAAATCATTTTCTTTTAAATCTCACATGACACGCTATATTTCCTTGTTTCATGAACAAAAATCTCACTGCCATTTAATCACCAAGGAGAAACTAACGCGTCTGAACATTGTATATCAGGCTGGGAGAACAAAATAGCCAAAATATTTCATGTTAAGTTGACATAATAAAATAGCCAAAATATGCCATGTCAGGTTGAGATAATAAAATAGCCAAAATATTGCATGTCAGGTTGAGAGAATAAAATAGCCAAAATATTGCATGTTAGGTTGAGATAATACAATAGCCAAAATATGCCATGTCAGGTTGAGATAATAAAATAGCCAAAATATTGCATGTCAAGTTGAGAGAATAAAATAGCCAAAATAGTGTATGTCAGGTTAAGATAATAAAAATAGCCAAAATATTGCTTGTTAGGTTGAGATAATAAAATAGCCAAAATATGCAATGTCAGGTTAAGATAATAAAAATAACCAAAATATTGTATGTCAGGTTTAGATAGTAAATAGCCAAAATATTGCATGTCAGGTTGAGAGAATAAAATAGCCAAAATATTGCATGTTAGGTTTAGATAATAAAATAGCCAAAATATGCAATGTCAGGTTGAGATAATAAAATAGCCAAAATATTGCATGTCATGTTGAGATAATAAAATAGCCAAAATATTGCATGTCAGGTTGAGAGAATAAAATAGCCAACATATTGTATGTCAGGTTGAGAGAATAACTTATTAATAGCCAAACCAATTGTGTCAGGTTGAGAGAATAAAATAGCCAAACCAATTGTGTCAGGTTGAGAGAATAAAAAAGCCAAACGATTTTGTCAGGTTCAGAGAATAATAATAATAATATTAATAATAATAAGAGGTCACTTGTATAGCGTGTGTCTACATGCTTAGTGCATACTCAAAGCTCAAAATCGCCAAAAATGTGTGGTGGACTGAGAGAATATAATAACCAAACATTGTATGCCAAGCTGAGAGAATACAGTTGTCTAAACATTGTATGTCAGGTTGAGAGAATAAAAGAACCCTAACATTGTATGTCAGGCATCCTCGAAATACAGGACACATGACCCTAACATTGTATGTAAGGCATCCTCGAAATACAGGACACATGACCCTAACATTGTATGTCAGGCATCCTCGAAATACAGGACACATGACTCCGGCCATGGTTCCCTCACATGCCCTGGATTTAGTACTATTGTACATGTGAACGATCGTCTCCAGGTAGGTATGTTGACCAATCAGTGAGGTTTCCACATCGAAAGCGTGCGTCCAATCATGTGACCCGTCTCTCCTAACACTCGGTGAAGTAAAGGCGTCATGTGTTTAAATTTATCAAAAGTCACTTCTCGTGCAGTTAATACGACACGTCGTTGGTTGTCTATAGTTAGCAGACTTGAACTTTACATACAAACAAAACGACTATCATGAGTAGGAGTAAATCCAGGGCATCCGAGGGAGCCACTGGCGGATTGATAAGTGTCCTGGATTTTGAGGATGTGTATCAGGCCGAGAGAACAGCCATAACATGTATGTCAGGCTGGAAGGAGAAAACATTGTGTGGCAGGCTGACGAGTTATACTGCATATACAGAATGGCTGAGCTATAGTACGCATAGCTGTCAGTATGTAATAAGCAACAGATAGTACTGCGTGAATGTCAAGCACCGACCACGAGCAGATTTAATACATTTACTAGTTTAGTTCTTTACCAGCGCATTTGAAGTGGTCCCACTGCTCAATGATACCTAGGAAACGTACATCATTCATGTAATATTCTTTGATGAAACGAAATCTTGAAAGCCCCTCGACGTGGAAATACACAACCCCACTTTTACTGCGTGTCCCAGGGGTAGTGCTGGCTCCAGATATTGATTTCTTCAACGCCAAATACATCTAAGACAGTGAGACAAAGAGTCTATGTCATATGTACAGAACATTGCATCAGTAATGTACGTTGTACTTCCCAGCTCGTCTGCTGAACTATTAACAATGGTAATAAAGCTCTATTATGAATAAGAACCCGTATATTACAGATTCTATTTATGATATTCTGGATATATGATGTCATCGTCAGCATTTGTATTGTGTTTTATATGAGGGCGATGGTTTATCAATGGCTATTAGTTACGATAAAATGCTTTCGCCTTTCAAGCAGATATTACTTTTGTTGTGTAAATGTTACAACGTATCTGAACAATAATATCATGTGAAAAAAGACTGTCTGTTTCCGAAATTGAACAAAATCAAATAGGAAATATGTAATGAAGTTAGTGTTCATTGAGTTTTATATACGACCAGCAGATTCACCACAGTAACGTTAATACGGCTTTACAAAGAGATAACTGATTGGGTAAAGGCCGGGTAGAGACTCTGTTATATTATTTTCAATATACTGCATATTGTTCATAAGTACAATATAGGTAGGCATTGTAGTTGGAAGGTTTAAGGTTCCTTGAGCAGTATAGTGTCATACAGCAATAAACGATCAAGCATGTATTTTTTCTGTCTGACATGGGCCGAAATTTATCTCAACAAGTCAGTGTTACCAACTCGTGGTGCCTGTCATGGCCCTGGTTGTTTAATGTGACAGGTACTCCTGGATACCGGCCCTGACACGTCCTGATCTTGTCGCACCGCGTTCTACCGGCGTTGACTAGTATATCATCACCTCCTGATTGTCACAAACACAGGACTGAACTCCCGAGAGAAGACCATTGACGGACATATTTGGATCTTTGACAATGTATCCTGCTGATTCACAAGAACAGATTCTTGAAGCAAATACATAAATACACTTAGGAAAAGGTTTCTGTGCATCAATACAGACTGTTTTGATAGTTTAAACAGAAAGAGAAAACTAACTCTACGTAATATTTATTGATGGTTAAAGCGTGTGTGACCCAAACCGAATGCATTGTGTACAGCAAACAATAAAATAAGACGTCCATGAACAATGTCCACACCTATGCTAGTGGTGAAACGTCAATTAAAGTCAATAACTGGTGCGCATCTACCCGTGCTTGACCTAACGGTCTCATTGACGACACTAAATGGTAAAAAAAGGCCTATGAACTGTCATTCCATATATGAACGAGGGTCTGAGCACGCTCATTCATGGGTTTGACTTTGACATTTGACAAGAGTTCCATTTCGTCCCAAACATGCTCAATCGCGAATAGAAAGTGCTCTAATGTTTTGCTGCTGAAGGATATGTCCGAGCATCTGTGCGACGTGAGGACACACGTTCTTATGCTGAAAGACACTAAACCAAACGTGCAATTCGGTGACGTATGGTCAGAATAGGGTAGATAACGTAGAGGACAAATGCTACGTTCTCTCAATCTATTGCGCACCATTCGTGGACTTACTGGTCGTATACCAAGAATGGTTCAAGTTGTTAAACTTTCTGCTTGAAAGCCATTCCAAGTGCACTGACCGTACGTGGTTATCCTATCTCTGTGACGTCATCCGTGGTCGTCCTGAACGTAGGTGTTCATTAGCAACACCATTTTGTCGTTAACCAGCCCAAAGTTAATGAATAGTAATACGGCGGACACCAAACCGTATGGGCATCACATTTTGTGTCACCCTAGTCTCAAACATCAGATTTTCGGGCAAACGCTGATCTTGGGCGAATCGTGCGACTTTGAACGTCAGGTTCCAGGGCATTCGAAGAATGGGTATAAACCGTTAGCTCATTGATTTTAACACTAGGATTTGTTTACAACATAGAAAACACGAAAAAGCGCGTGCAATTGACATACGCTACACAAAAGCTCGAGTTGTTCGCCAGGCATACATTTACCAATCCAAAGTATATGTTTGGTCATCATATCAGAAAATGTTTTGATATTCCTTATGCACAGAAGTGTTTTCCTTTAGTATATTTGCAATTTTGAATTGCATGTTAACTAAATATGAAACAGGGACTATCATCGATAACCAAATTCCGTTAATAGGAAACACATACTACAGCACGACCACCCGCACCTATGATCTGCTCGAGTGCAGTGAAAAGCAAGTGGAGCTGCTGTCTGTCGCTGATCATGTATAATGAACATTCTTCCGTCCTGACAAGAGAAAACAATGGATCTTAAACATACGAGCAAACCAGCTTCTCTCATGGATCACTAGCAATACCCTGCTACAGCATCACTGCAGTGGAAACCTACTCACATGTTTGCGGTCGTTAATACTGCAACAAACACTGCACATAGTTGTCCCAGTGACTGACTGGACAACACATTAAGGAATGCCTCGTTGCACATACCTTCCTATGGTGCAGTGCCCAGTGTAAACGATTCTCCTAGCAAGCTAAATGTGCATTGCTAATCGAATAGCCACGCGGAGCTTGTTTCTGTGCAGAGTTATGATCAAAGTGGACATTATGGGGGGTTGCGGGAAATATGACATTATTTAACCACAAACACATTCCGGTTTGGTTCAGTATGACAGACATTTCAGATATGTTATAAACGCACACCTACAGAGGAGACATCACTATTAATTCAAAATCAGAAATAATGGGCGGTAGTTTATGCAATCCATGTCCATGTTGCTTATAAGCGAAAATTTGGTAGCACCCACTGATGCTCAATGTTTGAATCGATTCATTTATAACAAAGTAGTGATTGTACGTTTCATCGAAATTAAGAGCAAGTTATTTCACAGATATAAATCCTATGAAAGTCAGTTGATGATAAAGCTTAATCGGCTGTTTGAGCAACAGAGGTGGGACTAGGCTACAAGAAAAATTGCAATAACTATACGATTACCAAAGCTATTGACTACCCATCACAATTAGTACACTTAATTGTAATTCCCTTGCCAATTATCGCTTCTTAACTTTGATATCAGAGCATCAGAGGAATTGGCCTTTTGTGCTTCAGGTATCATTACCGTCATCGACCTGCCTGGCAGAAACAAAACAAACCTTCATCACCACGTGAAATCGTTTTATGACGCACTTCATACATCATTTACCGCCTAATCCATGCTACTAATAGACTCTCGTCGATTTTTATGATCATTCGGATAGCCAAATATATTTTTATAGCTTTTGAATTGTGCAAATGATGTATATGTGGAATCTGATCTCTTCTATGGAATACTCGATAAATATATGTAAAACGTGTTGACGGATATATTCCTTACAGAGAGTTCATTTTCATTTAATGAGGTTCGCCTGTTTTTGCGCTATTATGTGAAGAGTTTTCAAGTATTAACGTCAATATGGCTTCAAACAGGTTTCGCAAAATGATACCAACGTCAGATGTCAACAGACTCACATGATTTGGTCTTTTCAGCATCAGTAATGTTTATACCAAGACACACAAGTAATATAATGTGCTTCTGTCATAACTAGCCAGTCCGTATAAGTATGTGTGTATACTTAATAGGTTTAAAGTTGCACCATTGTTGGCAGGAACAGAGATCATAGGCGGACCCAATAGATGGTGCAGGGGGTGCACATCCCCGCTTTTTCAGCTAATTTGTTAAGTGTACCTGCACTAACTACGGAATTGTTTCAGTCAGCACCCCAAATCACATCGGTATACTCCCGGTTTCCCAACATTGGAAAACTTAGAACAACACGGGGATTAATGGATTAACACCTGTGGGTATGTCCCACTGTCTTTTTTAGGGGTGACCGACGCTCATAATGAAAGTGGACACATTATGATTTCAATTAATAGGAGTATGAACAAACATGCAGACATAAATTTGTTTTATGCAAAGCATATGTTCAAGCACATCCCGCTTGGATTAGTGTAACTCTCTGCTGTCTGATGTGCAAAAACAAGTCATCTATAAGCTACAGAAAGTCCAAAATTCGGCCGCACGACTGATCTGTCGAACCAGTAGGACTGAACACAACACTCCATGCTTGAAAACTCTTCACTGGCTCCCCATTCATCTCAGAATTAAATATAAAATCCTGCTACTCGTTTCTAAGTGCTTAAACAGTCTATCTATCAAAACTCCTCACACCGTATCAACCTGCCAGATCACTCCGTTCAGGCGACCAGTCCCTCCTAGTGATGCCACTAACAAGGACAAGGTCTTATGGTGACCGATCTTTCTCCAGAACTGGTCCATTCCTCTGGAACAATCTGCCACCCAGTCAAGATTCAAGACCTAACTGAAATCGCACTTGTTCACTTGTGCCTATGGATAGAGAGGACTCCGACAGCGCTTTTGAGCGATTGCATCGGCAAAAGCGCTATATAGGCTACATCTTTGCATGTATATCGTATTTGATGTCACGTGATTTCCAAATCACAGCACATGAACATGATTGAATTTCACAATTAATATTCTAATATCATACCAGTTTATAATGTCTCAACATCAAATTTAAAATACAACTCGACAATTTATAATAAACCGACATGAAATGACATTTCGTGATCAACACAAACGTACAAAATGGGTCACAGCATCTGCAAATTCAATTGCTGACTTTCTTCCCTCACGTAAGTGTCTCTTTTCTGGATCAAGTCTGGTTTCAAGATGTCGATACTTAGGGTGTGCTCCTTTCGGCTGCGAATCTCACTCCGAGTACTCCGAGCAGCATACTGAGAATGGAGCGTGTTCGAG
>JAUELE010268151.1:0-10089 GCA_031471655.1 Diodora aspera | reverse complement strand
GATATCAGGGGACATTATGTTATCAACAAGCGTGTGTATCAGTTGACTGCACATGTATAGCGTAAGTCAAGCGATAACTTCCAGGCGGTATTTATGAGCGGTCGGTGGATCCCGTTGGTCCTTTAACAATGAACAAATCCAAACAGTAGACAATTGTCTTTTGTTAATAAGAATCTTCTGACGTCAGACCAGCGATCACCTTGAAATGACATTGCCATATTAAGCAATGGTCACGTGAATGCATTACCGAGAATTTACTTACGGGAGACTCAGTCAGGTTACGTCCACATTCATTACGAGTTGTTCTCTATTTATATGTCACCGTTTTTGTAAGGTTACATCCTGATCATATAAATCAGGAATAAAAAAAATTATATAGAAATCATTGACACACCCACACACTCTCTATTTCAATCTTTCATTCTGTCTGCCTGTCTCTCTCTTTCTCTTTCTCTTTCACCCACACGCACACGTGCCCGCACTGACCCTGTTTAAACTGTTATTCATAAATATTTCTCTTTATGAAAAGGTAGACTACATGTTGAATTCATTAATCAAGCACAGATTCAGTATTGAGACTACCAAGTGTATATCACGAGTGAAGAGATAAGGCATGCTGGAAAACTTTCTGATTTCTCCGCAGCTCGTATATGATTGGAAAATGCTGTACACCATTCGTCGACAGCTTTGAGGGATTCGTTTTAATATAACAATCGATCAACCATTTGTGAAAGAAATTATATAAAACTCGTTAACACCCCTCAATTTCTCAATCTCTCTGCCTCTCTCTCTCTCTCTTTCTCTCTCTCTCTCTATCTCTTTCTATTTCACCCACGCACACACAAAAACACACATACACACACGCGCGCGCGCACACGAACCTTGTCGAAGCTGTTATTCATACATATTTTTCTTTATAAACAGGTAGACTACATGTTGCATTCATTGATCTGAAAAAAGTTTCTCTGTAATTCAGTATTGAGTCTATCACGTGCACACCAGAGAATGTTTGTCAACTCTGAAGAATAAAGCATCATATGTTATATTGGGGATTATATTTCCCGTCCGGGATTCGAACCCGCGCCCTCAGAGTCAGCTACCCATCGGCAGCAGAATTAGGAATATCCCTAGGCTCCTTTTCTGATTTTAGTATTTTAATATTTTGAGTAAATATTTTTTTGTAGATTAAACTTATTTCTGGGACTATATGTTAGTCTACATTAACACGCTAACGACAGATACGGGGGAGCTGTCCTAGCCTGTAGTGGTAACTAATACCTGCCCACACCATCACACTTCCACCACCCCAGCAGTCGATCTGTACTACACAGTCGTTTTGATAGTGTTCACCATTTCCTCGACAGTTGGCAGAATACATTGTTGACAACGACCTTCAGTCTCTGCTTTACTTTGGTTGTACCTTATACGCTGTATGTTTAACTCATGTGACATAGAGCATACCTTATACGCTGTATGTTTAACTCATGCGACATAGGTTGTACCTTAAGCGTGTATGTTTAACTCATGTGACATAGAGTGTACCTTATACGCTGTATGTTTAACTCATGTGACATAGAGTGTACCTTATACGCTGTATGTTTAACTCATGTGACATAGTTTGTACCTTATACACTGAATGTTTAACTCATGTGACATAGGTTGTACCTTGTACTCTGTATGTTTAACTCATGTGACATAGGTTGTACCTTATACGCTGTATGTTTAACTCATGTGACATAGAGTGTACCTTATACGCTGTATGTTTAACTCATGTAACATAAAGGGTACCTTATACGATGTATGTTTAACTCATGTGACATAGAGTGTACCTTATATTGGGCCAAGATGAAGGTCAAGTACAGTCAAATACTTTTCAGATTGGAGCATATGCATCTGAGAAGGAAGATTCATTTACATTACAGTGCCACATCTGATAGTTTACAGCTCGACAGCGTTCTTTAAAATACTATAAACCTATTATAATTACCAAAGTTGTGAGATAGCCAGATAAATGAAAATCCTTAAGAAGGGACGGTAAACTAACAACTTGCCGCTGCAGTCATACATTTTTAACATTTCATAACAAGCACGGTTGGTATCTAGGCAGTGGCATTCTTAGTCATCTGCACCAATATTTAATGCCACGAATAATATATGAGATACATATACATTGATGAATACCTGCCAATATCTCCTAAAAAAGCGTTGGCAAATGCATTCTGTCCGACACATAAAAATGTTTTGAAATCAAAAAAATCCCAAATTTCAGATGCATAGCGTAAAATAGAGATAATTTGTTTTAATGAAAAATGCATTCAGCTGTTCTTTCATCAAACACCTACCTTGGATTATCCGCTTTATCTCTCTGTTTTCGCTTTCCCGGCCCGAAACAACACCATTCGAACACGTCCAGTTCACATACATGTACATGTATGATAACCTTATCGCCATCAAGTTTCGACTTATCATAGCAGGTCATGTGTATCGGTCTGCACAGGTAACATACACAGCTACAGCTTACACTAAGGTGGCAGCGACCCATCCCCTCAAAACAGCTTCAGTGGATGACCTCGTGTGTTTGGCAAAATACAATTTGAAGACCTTTGCTTGGATGTTCTCAATATATTGTCAACCGTTTTTACGAAAGTCTATATACGTGTAACAGGGAGAATTATGACCCTTTCAGTATTATGGATGAGATATTGCCAAGTGCTGTGCTAAACACTGTTTTAATGGGTGAGGTATTGTTAAGTGCTGTGTTAAACACTGTTGGATGCTTGGATGTTCTCAATAAATTGTCAACAGTTTTTACGAAACTATAATATGTACGCAACATAAACAGACCCTTGGAAACAACAGGAAGGGGGGGGGGGGCTAAGAGAACGATTTCCCTGACACCGTATTCCATTTGTCTTTTAAGATAAGGATTTAAAGTAATGATGCGCTCAAGTATCCACCAGTTAAAAGAACATTCAATCAGATGTATTTGCTAATACAGTACAGATCATGAAGATAAGAAGAGGAATTTGTTCGCGTAATATGTTGTACCTTTGAACAAATGATATGACGGTAACCCTACACCCCCAGCTTGTCATGTTTAGTCGAGATCAACCCCCTTCCCCTATGAAATCTGTACCTATGTACAGCGCTGATAAAATCAGGGTCTAGGTCTTCTAAGAAATGTTCTGAAAGTTATTCAGTGTTCTTCGATTGGGTGGACAACATGAAACCTGGTTGACCCTCAGTAATAATCTATAAGGGTGACATGACAGACAGATATACAATCTCACAATCTCAGATGACAGATGACATGCAATGTTTTCAACTGCATGATGGGCCGGTGTTCTCGGTACTGAATAAAGCATTCATTCCATCTATTTATTCAGTTCTATCTGCTGTCCAAATGTAGTTGTCATTTTTATACAACTTTTATAAAACTAGGCTGCTGGTAATCTGTCTCACATACACTGAATAACTAATGTTATCCAATGCCAGCCTACTACTGTGAGCCCACACCCTTCAGCCAAAGTCAGCCTGGAATTTTAGCTTGTCTCTGAGCTGCTTTAGAATTTTATAAACACACATTACAGTTTACAATAGTGTATTAAAGTATTTCATTATATCAACCCAGAGACTATAATTAGTTTATGCTTCGGGCTACGGGTACGTTTAGCATCAACCCCTTCCCAGTCTCAGGAACTATATATTCCTGCTTCAGTCTCAGCAAACCTGAGGCCCCTTCCCAGTCTCAGGAACTGATGGCCCCCTTCCCCAGTCTCAGGAACTATATATTCCTGCCTCAGTCTCAGCAAACCTGAGGCCCCTTCCCAGTCTCGGGAACCCTGAGCCCCTCCTCTAATCTCAGGGACTCTGGGCTTCTCAGTCTCAGGAAACATGGGACCCCTCCCCCAGTTTCAGGAACCGTGGGTCCCTTTCCCAGTCTCAGGAACGCTGGGGCCCTCCCCCCGTCTCCAGAACCCCAGGCTCTCCCCTAGTATCAGGAACCCCAGGACTCTCCCATAGTCTCAGTAACCGCATGAGTCTCCCCCAGTCTCGGGAAACCCAGGACTCTCCCCCAGTCGCAGGAACCCCAGGCTCTCCCCCACTTTCAGGAACCCTAGGGCTCTCCCCCAGTCTCAGGAAGCCCAGGGCTCTCCCCTAGTCTCAGGAAGCCCAGGGATCTCCCCTAGTCTCAGGAAGCCCAGGGATCTCTCCCACTCTCAGGAACCCCAGGGCTCTTCTTCACTCTCAGAACCCCAGGGCTCTCCCCTAGTCTCAGGAATCCCAGGGCTCTCTCCCACTCTCATGAGCCCAAGGGCTCTTCTTCACTCTCAGGAACCCCAGGGCTCTCTCCTAGTCTCAGGAACTCCAGGGCTCTCTCCCACTCTCATGAGCCCCAGGGCTCTTCTTCACTCTCAGGAACCCCAGGGCTCTTCCCTAGTCTCAGGAACATCAGGGTTCTCCACTAGTCTCAGGAACCCCAGGGCTCTCCTAGTCTCAGGAACCCGGGACTTGTAACGCTTCCTTGTGGTTGACTCATGGGACTTGAACACACAGTTATAAGATAAATGGTATCTAACAGACAATCGTGTGGTAATCTCTATGGAACACACAGTCTGCATGTATTCAGACGAAACCAGGACTACCAGGATAGTAAAGATCTACCATACTTCGGTCGGTGGAGTACGGCGAATGCGATACATCCAACTGCAAGCAACTTAAGTTTACAACACACCCATTTGTAAACTGCATTCATTGCAAATAAGAAAATCTTTATGTCATGTTATCCACACGCACCCTTTGTTATTCTACCACTCTGCTTCAACAGGTCACTGAAAGAGTTTATATTGTCTTTATCACCACATAACAACATACACACATTGCGGGAAAGAATAAGACAGACGTGTGTTCACTGTTCAGCCATCTCAGTTACAGGGCTGGTGTCAGATGTAACTGATAACCCTGGACGTTTCCTGGAAATTACCTTTACCCGAAACGTTACAAGCACTGACTGACTCAATATAGGCCTGTCCATGCAAACACGAAAGTAGAACGGCGTTTTACGTGTGTATAAGTTTATGTCCTTGTCAGAAATCATATGAAAGACAAACAAAGCGAGTAACCGTGGAGTCAGTGTCGACCCCACTGTTGGGCTTTAGCAACTCACAGATCTGTGTACCGGAGGCCACACAAACACACAGAAACCTGACAATGATGTCAGTTCAGGATTTCTGGACATCTTTTTCAGCCTTGAACATATTAAATCAGTGAACCTGCCTATTTTTCTTTTCCACACTGCGTGTTCCAATTCAGTTTGGTGATCACATGACACCAGGTGCAGCACGCTTTCGCGTGGAGGAAGCATTCAATTAATATTTTACAGCACTTCACGAACTAGACAGCCTGAATCTCTGAAACCCCCATCCATTGCTGAACTCGCATTTCCTCATTCAGTAACAGACACTTTAACATGACTGTCACGCTGCGTGTTCCGGTGGTGTTTGTTTGATTATCACATGACACCAGGCGCAACATGCGTTCGCATCATGAAGGACGAAATAATTTAATATTTTACAGCACTTTATCAAGTGGAAACCTTGAATTTCTGAAACTACATGTATGATGTTTCCCTTTTCGGTCACATGACAACCACATCAGGAAGGAGAAAGCAAGTCCATATTGTACAGCACGTGACCTATGGAAGGCATGGATATCTGACGGTCTGGATTCTCTGCCTAACGCTGGGATATGACATGTGACAATGATGACAGCTTAGAACTTATATTGATCTGGGTCCTTTACCTATTATTCTCCCCCCCCCCCTGCGTGTTCCGGTGTTGTTTGTTTGGTGATCACATGACACCAGACGCAACACGCTTTCACATCATGGAGGAAGATATCATGCATTATTTAAAAGCATTTCACGAACTAGAAAGACTGAATCTCTGAGCCCCATATCCTTTGCTGGACTCTCACTTCCTCATTCTGTGACAGGCGCCTTAACATGACTGTCACATCATTGACGACGAAACCAGTTAATATTTTACAGCACCTTATTAAGTAGAAACTTTGAATTTCTGAAAATATGAGGTTTCCCCTTTCGTTCACATGACTACCACATCAAGAAGGATGAGCGAACGCTGGATAGGACAATGATGTCAGTTTAGGATTTCTGTAGATCTGAATCTCTGCCTAACGCTAGGATGTGACATGTGGCACCGATGTTAGTTTAGGATTTCTGTAGATCTGAATCTCTCATCTCTGCCTTATGCTGCGATGTGACATGTGACAATGATGTCAGTTTAGGATGTATGTAGATCTGAATCTCTCATCTCTGCCTTATGCTGGGATGTGACATGTGACAATGATGTCAGTTTAGGATTTCTGTAGATCTGAATCTTTGCCTAATGCTGGATATGTGACAATGTTGTCAGTTTAAGTCTGAATAAATTAAAACAATGAAATGTTAAAAAGGTTCGTACTATTTGATGTTCTGCTAGAGAAGAGTCAGACACTGCGTGAGTATACGCCCGCACCCCTTTACAAAATACACTCTGTAGGTTCATGTCCGACCCACAGTTCAGTGAAGTAAATCGTCAACACACTACACATTTTCTGTCATGCTGTCACACACTCGCTCACTCACAGAGAGAGGGGAGAGAGATAAAGTGGGACAGAACGAGAGAGAGAGGGGGAGATAGAAAGATAATATATAAGATAAGATAAGAATACTTTATTGCCATTTGCTTACCAAGAATACCATAAGCATAGGAACTTGTCTGTTGTCGGCATCACATACACACACGCGCACGCATATGTACACGACATATCACATTAAAGCGATTCATACCAATTGGGTGTACACAAGTACTGAGTATAGAGTATAGAGAAGGATCAGATCGTGACATTACTGACTCAGTCACCCGACACCAATATTATTACACACTGGCCCATTGTTTACACCGGTTATGCTGTTACATACCAACCAGATACTCAATGGATATTGTCTGTCAGTATTCATCCCCATGAACACCTACAACTCATGCCTGGAATAAAGCCACTTTTGGATATTTTCCAACCATAGCGTACAGAGAAATAAAAGCAAATCAATCCAACAGAATGGGAAATTTAACGGCCAATACATGTATCATACATTTATAATACATAATACAATGTTCACGAGTAGTACTTGTTAAGTGATACATGGACGTTTTAAGTTGTACAAGAGAATTTCGTCACCGTCTGAATCTTAGGGTCCACCATGCTCTCTAATGGAAATCCACACTTTACAATGTCGGGTTCAACCTCAAGATTGTTTTTTGTGTCCAGTGCCAGGGGTGGCGCCAGGAATCCCGAAATGCGTACTCATTTTCACCGAAATGTTCCGACGAATTGTTATATTCCGTCACTATCAGTTTCGATAGCAAAGTTTTGCATGGACCAACAAATGTGTTCTTCACCACCCGTAAGACCTAAATGCACACCATTGAGCCAAAATATAGTATCCGCCAATGTTTTCGGTGTGTTTGAATCTATTTATAGTCCTTGGTTCTACAATGTGTCCTCCTGTCCAATGGTAGTTGTTCGAGCGTGCTTTCTCTGCAGTTTTACCCCTTTAGAACAGATAATCCGCATAGTAACGTCTATTGTTTTCAGATCCCAAAATATGGGACTCTTGAATATGGCAACACAGTGATTCTCCACAGACAGGTGGCGCTGAGAAGCACACATTGTTGACAGTATGGAGTCATTTTTGTAATGTTCACAAACACACAACATATATCATTAAGCTCTTCACCCGAATCTTTTTAACTCAATCAGCAACTGATACATGTGATCCTTGTTGCCCATTCTGTTACTTTCTTCCGAAATGAATTCTTCATTTTGAAAGATGTAAGCCCATCGTTTTTTTCTTCGCGTGTTTTCAGGGCTAAACTCTTTCTTCCTTTCATCCAATTGACCGTTGGTAATATCCCCAAAGCGTTTGCTATAGAAACCTGAAATTAAATCAATCTTCAGTTAGAATTGCACATAACAAGTGATTTTGGGTTTTACGTCGCTTTCGGCAATATTCCAGCCATATCACCACATTGACTCATTCGTTACATTAGGAGTCCAAATCCGCGTTGGAAGAGTGGCCTGGGTGGGGTTTGAACTACAATCGCCAAGGCTGGGAGTGACTGAGTGCAATGATTTTTTACATTGCAGGGGGCAACATTTCAGCCATAGCCCAATGCGATGTGCAAGAGGCACATCAAGAAATGGGACAACACTGGATCGCTTTAGTAAGAAAGTGAAAGCAAATTATCCTCACTTTAGATGGCTTGTACGTCAAAAATGAGGATACAGGGCCCCTATTCTATTCCTGGGAACCCCACGTGGAGAAAATGTATTTCAACACGGGAGGTGCAAGTATGTGAAATCGGCATGTGAAATATGGTCTGTATTTCCACCAATATTGTTGTATCAAACAACAGTTCAATAGTGACCGAGATTCCACGAAGCCTAGTAATAACTAACCGATACGAAGCTTGTGAGTGTTTTACAGTGTTTGTTATCTTCAAAATATTACTTTTCTTTCGTTTTAAAATACAAATACTCCAAACAACAGTATCATTAATGACATAGCCTTTAAGATACTTAAATGCAGTGTACATGCTCCAGCACAATAACTAGTCTAAATAGTGTCGATGTTAAAGTGTTGATGATAGATCGGCTAAAAATTTTTTAGTCTCTAGAATTAATACACTCTTCGAAAAATGTAGACAAAATTGGAATTTTAAGGTAAATAACATAACCACCTTCAACGGCACAATATCCATAGGATGCCCTGGCCAGCAATGAACCCTGACCTTTCCCCCATTGAAAATGTCTGGGACATCATAGGCCGACGTGTGCGTCAACGTGAAAGGCCACCAGCCACGCTAGATGAACTTGTCCAGGCGACGGCGTTGGTGGTAGAATGCGACAGACTGCATCAAATTACCATAGGTAGACTCACATGCACGATGCCTCAACGAATCAATCAGTGTTTGGCCAATAACGGGGCCATTACGCACTATTGACGCAAACATGTCAATTTCCGTTTCTTACCCATTCCTTCTTTCAAGGACCATAACAGCAAGAGAAACGGTTTAGGTTATGAAATACCGGGTGAATTGTTTACGCAAGTCCTTCTTTGTAAAATACAATTAGTTTGGGACCAATTATTATTATCAGAAGTTTGTTATTGACCGTGAAATTTCAAGTTCCCCTCCTTTTTGGAAGAGTATATATGTTAGTATGCGAGAATATTCGAACGTGAACTTATAAATACACACACATGGATGTGCATATATGAATACATGCATTCGTGCATTCATGCATTCACACACACTGTAAACCCTTATTTAAACGCCTGCCTTGGGTAAACGTGTGCTCTGAATGAACGCCTTGTCTGCAAGCCTCCAGAAAAAATAAACACTTGCCTTGAATGAACACCTGCCTCCATCATTGCCTGGTCAAAAAGCCTTCCGAAAATAATAAACTGCTGGCGTCAGTCGAATCGATTATCCATTCACACACCTATACACACACGCGCGCTCACACGCGCGCGCTCAGGCACGCTCGCACTTACATACGTACATACATACATATATACATACATACATATACACATATATATATATATATTCATCATTCATTCATACATACATACACTCTTCCAGTGGATTTGAAGTCTGCCCCTTCTCTGTCTCAGTTTAAGCGTCTTTTAAAAACCTACCTGTTCAATTGATACTTACATTGTGTGTATATACTTGTTTTTCATTTGTCGCGCTTTGAGCATTCATGTGAATGGAGTCTAGCGCCATATAAGCATCCTTGTTATTATTATTATTATTATTATTATTATTATTATACATACATACATACATACATACATACATACATACATACATACATACATATACACATATATATATATTCATCATTCATACATACATACATTCATTCATTCATTCATTCATACATTCATTCATACATACATACATACATACATACATACATACATACATACATACATACATACATACATACATACATACATAC
>JAUELE010268140.1:0-10090 GCA_031471655.1 Diodora aspera | reverse complement strand
ATGTGCCTCTTGCACATCACATTGCGCTATGGCTGAAATATTGCCCCCTGCAATGTAAAAACTCATTTCACTCACTCACTCTAATTTCACAGAGATGTGGGCAATCTAATTGACAGCATAAAATTAATACAGTTTTTTATTAAGAGTATTGTTATCACTTACAGATAGGTTCTCTCCTTTCCAAATCCTTTCCATAGTATCATCTGTTTGACAGATTATTAGCCTTTGTATTAGCATTTGTCTCCTGAGTTTAATGAAGGAGGATTTTTATGCACTGTTGAAGACGCATGGGAGATGAGTATCTGATGTGTTTGTAGCTGGGCAATGCAAAACTATTAAAAGATTTTACATCACAGACCAGGCAGGAGAGTTCTCTCCCTTGGCATTTCAACTTGGGAGATGATTGTGGTATTTCAAAGCTGAAATCAGCTGGAAACTACTGTTTTATAAGGGTTAGATATATTTCATGTGTAGTGTTAAAGTTGAAATCTTCTTTGGCTAGAGTTGATGTTGAGTGTTTGATCTTGCAGGTGTTTGACATTCCGTGCAAGTATACGTTCACTACTGTCAAGCCTCTGAGTAGATACAACATCGTCAGTGTGTCGGCAGGAAAGACTCATTCTGCTGTTATTGATTGTGAGTGCTGTGGTAACACAGATGTATTTTTCATTCCTATCTATTTAAGGTATTTCTACTTATACACAGGCTTGACTAATATTTGACAACCTTGCACTACCCTCTAAGGGTCTTACAGACCCACAGCATCTCTGTTAAAGAAATTGGCAGTATAAGATCATTTGAAAAATGTCACCCTAGATGTTGTGTTTCTGAAGTCTTTCATTGGACATTTCTCTAATCTCTAGAAATATGTTTATGAGGATGTGGTTAACAGTGACAAAGACAGTTCTGGCTGAATTGATAGATTATATAATTTCTCATTCATTTGTAGTATATGGCTACCTATATGCTTTTGGATCCAACAAGTTTGGTCAGCTTGGCCTCGGGGACTTCAAAACTCGGGATTGTATGTGTCGTGTCGTGGGGATGCTGGCAGGACAGAGAGTGGAGAATGTCGCTTGTGGAGATGGCTTCACGGTAGTCTCCACAAATGGTAAGAGGAAGAGTTTATAGGGTTAAATATTGCATAATAAATTGTAACACCGAAAGATAAATATCATGATGGAGTCATGAAATGAAGTGGTTTGGAAGATGTTTAGGGAAGGTTCGACTCCTCAATAGATGCTCAGGCTGGGACACTTTAAGCCATTTCAAGTCATGACTAAGCAATTTTGGCTCATGCCATCTTCTAAGGAGTCCTATAAGCAGGGTCCGTTTTAGGGACCGCGGGATTCAATTGGAGGCTACTTTGGCAGGGCCCAGTTTGAAGCTATAAAAAGGTTGCTTGGTCGGATTTATAGTGGGACTCTTTCAGCCATATCCTTACTTTCGCCAGTTGAGTGCAGGAGGAAAATCTGTATCACCAGTGGGGGGCTATAAGAAGGAAAAGTGGAGACCCCCAGTGAAAAAAAATAGGAAAGATTGCTACCGTTATCGGCTAAAATCCAGCCCTGCCTATAAGTGAGATTTGAACTGGAGACCAATACAGAAAACAAGTTTTGACTTGGGTCTGGTTTTAGTTCATCAGTGATTCATGTTTTAATTTCTTTTTGTCAAAGAGACAGCACAAAGTTTATTGACCTCAGAGGTCCAAAAGGTCTGAAGGTTGTTTTGTGCAGGACAGTCCGTATATTTTCTGAAAGCCAATTTCGTACAACTTGCAACTTGACCAGTTCTCCTCTGTTTTTGTTCTCTTTCCAGAAAACCAGATCTACTCATGGGGGTGCGGAGAGAGCGGCCGACTGGGAGCCGTGTTCAGTGAGCAAGGAAAAGGAGCTCCGAACAGTCAGTGTACCTCCCTCCCTCGTCCTATATTTGGATCACTACACATCGTCTCCGACGTCACCTCACACCACTGGAACACTGTTCTCATTGCTGGTGGGTATTCATATTGCTGGAAGATGGTCTGAAGATATTGGGTGAATAATTGAGTAAGAAATGTTCTTAACTGACAAAAAGTGTGGCCTATTCAATTCAAAATAAATTTTATTGATCCGCTGGTCATACAAGTAGATTGAATGAGAGTGTTTAAGTCTGTGGAACAGTGTTTTGTTCTAATGAAATCTCATCGAAATATGGTATATGACAGGCTGGATGTATGCTTAGTTTTTGATGAATTTGATTAATGATAAATTTTCTTACACTATTCATTTTGTAACCTGATATATCTCCTCAGTTACTGATGTTATATTTAAATTGTTTGCAGAGAAAGTTTTAAATCAGAAGACTTTGAAGTCAAGAGTCTCATCACCCAAATGTAAGTGTGGATTACATTGGATATTGTGTAGATTGTTGTTGTTACTATATTGATGTTGTCACTGGCCTTATTTATAGTTCATTCTTAACACAAACTATTGAACTATTTCAGCTATTTGTTGTAAAACAAGAGTACAGCTATTCCTTTGAATTATTGAAAGCCCCACTAACTCCATATGGATGCCATCCTTCAACATTATAACCACTTGTACCGCTGTATGAGCTTTTGTTGTCAGACCCAGGTCCTAGAGTTTGTTGGGGGAGCTTGAAGGTGGGATTATGGGGGTGGGGCAAAAAGAGTGGTTGGATGAATCAAGACTATGCAAGTTTCTGAAGCCCTGTTTCACAAAGCAATCTTAGTTAAGATCAATTTTAGTGGGTCGATTAATTTTAAAATTAAATGTGGCAAACATTTGTCCACATTTTTCGAAACAATCTAGGAATGATTTTAGGACATGCAGTACAGCCTGATGTTGCCTTGTCAACTTGAACGATGGGTAAAACTCAGTTTGGAAAGTTGATCTGAATAGTTTATGATCACCTCAGCACTAAGATTGCTTTGTGAAACAGGGCCCAGTGCAAATTCCCTGATGACGTTCAAATTTTGATTGCTGATAAAGCTATTAATTAATATATGGATTCTGCCTCTCATAACCATATTGACTTTGCCTATGTTTTTTCAAACTTGGTACTTCAACGAGGGGTCATGTTCCCTTGCCCCCTTTCCTCCTCCCACCCTCCCCCCCCTACACTGATCCAAACCTGGTTGGTCTGAGTTAATTTACAAATGAATATTGCTTTCCCATTTATTTACTGAGTATCAAACTATATTTCTGTACTTTTTAATACTTCTTGTTGTGACGTACAGAATATTTAAGTATTTCATAAGTGATGATTTACTTTAGACAAAGCCCCACAGTCAGGTAAGTTGGTTCTGTTTGTACGTGCATGCTTTGCCTGGACTTTGTTTAACACATGGGACAACAACTATCTGTATTGGTTTATACAGATACATTTCATTTGACAGAAATTCATTTGTAATGTTATTCTAGTTGTGCCAATGTTTGTGATGTAAAATATTGAAGGACATCTTGCATTTTGTACTGAAGACTATATTTTGTAAAAATTTACATAGGCAACTGATTTAATTCACAGTTGTTTACAGGCATGCCAGGCAGTCAGTATTTTTTTTAGAAATAGCATGGGTAGTTTAAGAGGTGTTAATGTTGCATGTTCTCGTGTTTTTGATCCAAACTATGACCCTGCATGTTGCTTGTCTGTGTGAAGGTTTACATGAGTTCTACCCCTGGCTGTGGTTTACATTGGGATCTCCTGTTTTCTAAATTCTTTAATATTTTAATCAAATCCGTACATGTAAATAATATTTTCATTGTCTGCCAACTGTTTTGTCACTCATTAATAACGTTTATTACAGGCCAAGATTTCATGCTAATTACCTAACCTATCTATTATGTATATAATGGTATAATTTATATAATTAAAGTGAATACGTGCTTCCGAACATGAAACGGGTCTGGTGCTATCTGTGTGAAATAAATAACATAAGCGGTAATCCATGCATTGTAATAGGGTATGCCTAGTTAAAAAAACACTATATACCCTATGTCCCGGCACTTACAGATGGATTTTTTTTCTACTTTCAAATAGCCAGTCTCATTCTGAACCTTGCAAGGAAGGTTTTCCAAAAAATGTTCCGTCATTTCTGAATGCTTTCAAAATATGAGCCAAATGAATGTGTTTGCATCTGAAACATTTCCGAAGGTTTACAAATATTTTCAAGATTCTGTGGGAAAGTTCGGAATGCTTTTCTATATATTTAAATTGGAATATTCAAGAGGCTGTAAAACTGTCAAAGCATGCTGTATCTTTTGTGCATTAGTCATGGTATCATTAATCATTCTTGAAGTTATTTTGTGAATAGAAAACATTGACCACAGATCCAACTTTAACAAGTTCGGATTTTGTTGTCTTGTAAGCTGGCATGATATATTTTATGACATAATTACGTTATTTATGCCGATCATAACTTTCCAATATCGAATAAATTTAATTTGGATACAAGAGATAGCTGTATCAGCAGATTGTGTTTGTTTGTGTATTTGTGTACGTGTGTTTGTGTCTCATTGGTTTTCAACCACTTTTCAGGGTCATTGTCATTCAAAACATGTTGCTCTGGTCACGGTGATCTACTAATATATGCAGAATGGGACATAGATATAACCATCATGGAGACAGTGATATTTCTGAGAAAACATATAGATTAATGCAAAATGTCTTTGTCGTTGATAATAGTATTTTTCTGAAAATATTACTTTGATTTTAACAAACCGAGTTTTTAAGCGAGAGTAAATAACACTGCATTTTGGGTTTTTTTGATAAATGACGGGTAGATGTTCAAGGACAATTTGTTTGGTTTATTGTTCCACCTTCCAAATGTAAGAATATGTTAAGCAGTTTGAGTGATTTGCTTTTTATGTGCGTAATTACAGTGTTATCTGTGTTACATAATGCACTGTGCTGTAAGGGTTTCATCTCTTTTTATTACCAGCACAGAGGAACAAGTTTTTCTGTTATGTAAACAATATTTTTAGTTAACAGATTTCTAAATTACACTTAAATTAATTCATCAGTTGACTGTGTACATGCGGAAGCCCTTCCCGAGGACAGTGCCTTTGTGGATGGAGATGGTTGCATGCCAAGCATCTCGGAGACACCCCAGGAGGCAGGATTATCTCCAACCCCGGAACAAGTGCCCAATCCTGTGGGTGTACAGCAGTCCCCAGACCTGACACAGAGCTCCATTCCACCTTGGCTTCAAGCTGTATGTGTTCTTATGATTATATTTTGTATTTACAGAGACTAAAGTACTTGATATTCTCAGTATTAAACATTGTTAGTCAGTAGTCATGTCAACATTTTGATTTTTGTTTGCAAAATATCAAAACCAGCTTTCTAGAATGATAGGATAGTGGTAGCATGTTTGTTGAGCATTCCATTGGCTGTTATCAGGACCTTAGGAGGAAGGGTGCAGAGGGAATGTTGCCCTTGGATCCAGGGTCCAAGAAGAGGCTCAGAAGCCAGAAACTAGAACCAGGATGACTAATGGAGAAGGGAAGTGGGTCTGAAAGAAACTCTGTACCCTCTAATTAAATTCCTCTCAGAAAGGAAGGGGTCCCAAAAGAAACTGAGTACCCCTGAACAAATTTATGTTAGAAGGAAAGGGGGGACAGAACTTTTGTACTCCCTGATAATATTTATGTTGAAGGAAAGGGGGACACAAAAACTTTGTACCCCCTGATAATATTCATGTTAGAAGGGAAGGGGATCCAAAAGAAACTTTGTACCCCAGTTGATAACATTTTTTCTCAGATGGGAAAGGAGCCAAAATGAAACTTTGTAACCCCTTTGATAAAATTCCTCATAGAGGCCCTGGCTTTAATGATTTTCAGCCCTGCTCTCGTTCTGACTCAACTTGAGGAGAGGCACTCTAAAATTTGCATTATATAGCTGAACTAATGCTGAAAAACATTATATTTATTGACATCTGACACCAGGAACTGAATGATGCTGAGGTGATCCCTATTCAGTCTGGAGAAGCACCTGCAGTTCCCGCTAGTCCTGGGGACAAAGAAATGCCAATATCACCAGGAGACATACGGTGTGATGATCAGGATTCTGCTTTAGGATCGGAGGCAGGTGATTCCAAGATCTTCACTGAGCCAGCCAGTAATGGCATCCATGAGCAACAAGAAGGACTCAGTGTAAGCGTTTGTTGAAACTGTTTCTTCTCATGACTTTGTTGTAGGCTTGATCATCCAGGGTGAAATCTGTATATCTTGCGACCGATGACCTTATTTAAATATTATTAATGTAATGGAAGTGCTCTACACTTAATCTGCAGACACACAGTGCCAATCAGAGAGGCGACACCAGTAACAATAAACGCTGTTACATTTCGTCATGGTCAGTATTCTGTGTCTACAGATTAAGTCTTGTACCCTTGTTTAGATGATTTAAATCATGGTACAAACATCTTTTATGATTTTTATTGTAACTTGGGTGAAGAGCTCATGCTGCCCACAGATGCATTTTACTAAAAATTGATTTCTTGAGATGCCTTGATTAAGAAAGAGGAGATGCGAGAGAAGAGTGTGGGATTTCATTTGATTTGATCTCAATTAGTCCTTTACCATGACTACAGAAGTTTCATAGATCCATCAGTCAGTCCAACACTGGGTGGGCTGCAGAAGCCAAGTTCATGAAGAAAACATACATGTACAGAAAAAATTAAAACATTTCATTGACTAGTTTTTAGCCTCATAAATCATCATAGATACAGTGTCCAATACTACTCATCAGATGTAACAATTAGTTATGTCTTAACTTCCAGGCCAATACAAACCATTCCATGGCAGCTGAAGAGAAGATAAATCAACTTGAAGCAAGGATCAAACAGTTGGAGGCAGAAAACAAAAGGGTGAGTACGTCAAAAGAACCTTGCTTTGATTATTAACAGAGCTTGATGTATTGTATGACTGATTTATTGCCGACCGCAATGTTAAGCACTGTTTCTTTCATACTTTATATGTTGACAGTGACAGAATGTTCAAATTATTTGAGTACAGGAAAATATAACCAAATGAATGGGTTGATTTATACAAATATTCTGATTAAGCAGGTTCCACATTTTCAGTGTTGCTTTATTCAATTTTTTGACAGCTTTCCCTCATTCATCCATCATGATTAAAGACTCATAGTTAATGTATTTATTCTGTTTCTGAAAACAAGTCGGAAATCTGCGAGTCAGGTTCTGTCCTGTAACTTAATTTGCATAATTTATGGCATTTCATTATTGAAGAAAATCAATTGTCTTCACTCAACATTTTTATGCATTTAGCTCTGTCACAGCAATTTTGTGGAAAAATAAACGTGGATTGTTTTAAAAAGAGATGAGTCATCATCTCATGATTGAATATTATTGATGTTTGAATTAAATGTAACCCTTAGAGGTAAAATTAGTGAATGTGGATTTCTGACAACATTTGAAGTGTAGGTTTAAAATATATTGCCAAGAATAGCAACAATTCCTGCAATGGTAGCTTTAAAATACTTAAATTCTTACTTCTAGTTCTACACATACATTTACTTTTGTATATACCAGCATTGTGTTATGATTGATGATGCTTTATTTCAACAGTTATGGAACCTTGTCAGTTCTCAACAGGATCAAATCAACAATCTGGAGAGAGAGAAAGACAAAAGGAAGTTAAGCCATGAGAACAAAAAAGCGTAACAGAAAGTGATAACAGTCAAATCTGGCCAGTCGCTCAGATAATGGCCACTTCAAGACGGGTTTTTGTATATGTAACAATTTGCTACATTTTGTATTGTATGGGAGACAAATCCATTTTATATGCACAATGCGTTGGACTTTGTTAAATCTGTGACAACATTTGGATTTGACAACCACCAATAACACTACCAAGAGAGAGAAATTGAATTTCTGGTACTTGAGAGCAAATGTATTATGTTAAATAACCTAAATGTATTTTGTTTATCTATTCATACTTTTGTTGCTACTACAAACTGTGATACTTTGTTTTGCGTATATTTTGTTTTGTATATATATACAGATCAAGCAAGTCCTGAATGATTATATCTGTAACAACTGCCTTATGCACACAGATTGCACTCAATGTGATATCAAACCTGTGATATAACAAGCAAATTGTAATTTTACATCAAGTATACCAAGAGAAAACATAGAAACCAGGTAAACCTTACCCTGTGTAGATGTCAACAGAAACATGTTTCAAGTTTTTAACAAACATTAAGAAATAGTATTCAAAGTGATGCATGTTACTATGCCTCTTAGGAAAAGACCCAGTTGGATATATTTTTGATGTTGATCCATGTTGTGCCTATTTCAGGAACTCCATCCATTATTTATAGTACACATTCATCTTTTGTAAGAGGACAAGTGGGGTTAGCAGTGGTTAGTGCATCGGCCCAGCAATCTGCCAGCCTTGGCAGTTGTGGTTCGAGTCCTACCTGGGCTCCTCTCTTTCAGCCCGGAGAGACAGAAGCCCCGAGTGTTGGTGAGTTCGTGGTGATGTGGTTGAAAGATTGCCAAAAATCACGTTAAAAACCCAAATCACTCACTCACTCAGAACGTCCAAAAAGTCTGCATTTTAGTTCAAATAACCTATGGAATACACTATGCACCTTCCTCAGAACATTTCTGATCATTTTTGTTTGATCTCCAGAATACTTCACAGTGATGGTAGGCTTCGTTTCAGGTTTATGTCTGAGCAAACTACACTTATTTCCAACATAAAAAGTGATCACATAAACTGAATTTCACATTAACATGATTTCAACTTGAACCCTGACAAACATGTGATAAAAGTGACACGGTGGTGACATAGCTGAAAGAAAACTGCCAAAATCAAAATTAAATCTAAAATTAATTAATCACTTACTCACTCACCAACACTGCTCTCTTTATGATGCAACGGAAAGTACTTTCTTTGGTCAAGGTTGTCACGCTAAAATATTGTCTGTAGCAAGATTAAGCAACATTTTACTCCATTTCTTTGGGAGGGCCCGGGTAGCTCAGTTGGTAGAGCGTCTGCCTCAGCCGCAAGGTCGGGGGTTCGAATCCCGACTGGGTCACTTTCGTTCGACTCAAACACTTGGTGCCCTTTGTACCAACCGTAGCATTATGGTTCAAATATCGCCCCCTGCTACCTTAAATCACATTCACTCACTCACTCACTCAATTTCTTTGGTCATCAGGCAAGAAGAAGCATGGCATTTGCCAAACATTTACGAAAGATTGGAGATGAGTTCAGAGCCAAGTACTTGGACTCGACAGATGAAGCAGATAAAACAGTTCGAGACGAAGACTGGACTAAAAATCAGGTTTAATATTTTACTTTTCTCTATTGTTGGTGGAGCTCCTTCAATGATTTTGTATTGTATTCCTTTGTACGTGTATGCTCAACAGTTTGCAATTGAGAGGTAAGTAATTAGTTCAGTTTTGTAACTGAACTTCTTTTAGATGCTTGATAGCAACATGGTGGCACCCACCAAGCAATCTATCTACCTGAAATGTGGATTCAGTTCATGCTTAGTTCAACCTACTTTTCATGGTGGCCTTATTGTGATAACTGAAAGATTGCTGAAAATCAGATTAACAACAATACAAACAGTAAGGCTTCCGGGGAGCGACATGTCGCTTAGATAGAATAGGGCATCAGTAACCCAATGCTTGTCATACAAGGAAACTAAAACGAGGATCTTTTGTTTTACTTTTCCTTTTTATCGATCTCTTTTATGAACTGTCTTTTCACTTGAGGTGCATCTTGGACATGACATGGCTGAAATATCGGCCTTGCAACGTAAAACATTATTTCAACTCAACTGGACAAACAAATGATTATGAAAAGGTTTATGGTTTGTCAAAGAAGAAAAGTAGTTCTCTCATCGACTATCTGAACAATCATTAAATAATTTTGTTATTTCAAGAGTTCAAAACCTGTGGGGCTTAGGGCGCGGGATGGCGCATTGGTTAGCGCGTCGGCCCAGCAACCTGCTAGCCTTGGCTGTTGTGGTTTGAGTCCCTCCCCGGGCACCTCTCGTTCAGCCCGGAGAGACGAGCCCCGACACCGACATGATGTTAGTCAAACCGTGG
>JAUELE010268129.1:0-10090 GCA_031471655.1 Diodora aspera | reverse complement strand
TATAAGGGGGGGGGGACTTTTCCTTAAGACATGTTACAAATTTTGACGGCCCACCACATTTTCTGTATTCCTTTTTTTCATGACCCGCCCCCCCCCCCCACTCGGAGCCTGACATTTCTTTTATATGGCCCATAACGAGACACCTCATTTCATTTTTTTCTCATAATTTCCTATGCCCCAATATGTCTGTATCATTTTATAAGACCCCTTCCCCATTCCCCCCTATACTAATATAGCCGTCACTTCTTCAGGGTAATGATAGACGTAAGGTTTTCAAGGCCTGGATTACTGGTTGAATTAAGAAAACTAGGAAAAGTACAGAACAGGACCGTTTTCCGACGATTTCGGAACGTTTAACTCCAGTTAGCCATGTGAACATACGCCTTACAACACAATGCTCCGAAGAACTTGTTTTGTTTGTGGCTTATTCAGGCTTGGCCAAAGAGCATTGTAAAATTCATGGCGGATACTTCAAATACCCTTACACTAATCTGTTCTGTGTAGTTCAGTGTCGATTTTGGCATGGCACGTTTGACATATGCTATCAAATACAAAGGCTGAGTGTCGTTACGTGTTATTTGACGCAATGCTAAAGCGATTTATACCTGCATATTTGTCATAAGTGGTAACAGGTTAAAGCAAGTCCAGTTAATCCGCATCAGAGATATTAACGTGGCTTTGTCAGCGCTGCTGGAACTAAAGCTGGTGTGTTGCCTAGCTAAGTGGATGCACTGTGAGGGAACTAAGTCACACACAAATAGCAGGTAATGCTTGATCATTGGGGATTGGCTTCATCGCTTAACAAATCGAATGAATATTCCCGACAGTGTTATTGTATCTTTTTTTCATCCTGACGCAGTGATAACTACATTGAACAGGACACATAACTCACATGCCAGACGCTCAATTGTCCATAAGACTCCTCTACGGAGAGCTGCCAGAAGGCAAGAGACCCCAGGGTGGTGAGAAGGAACGCTTCAAAGATACTCTGGAATCTTACTTGAAAGCTATAGCGTTTAACATTAACCCTGACTCTTTGGAGGAAAGCACCATGGATGGGGTCAAGTGTCGCTCATCCCGTCACAAAGGCACCTAGCTGTACAAGGCGTAAAGATCAGCAACTCCTGAGAGGAAAGCACCATGGATGGGAGCGTGGCGTTTCTCCCTTCATAAAGGCACCTAGCTGCACGATGCGTACAGATCAGCAACTTCTGGAAGGAAAGCACCATGGATGGCGTCGTGGCGTTCCTTCCTTCATAGAGGCACCAACTGTCTGAAGCGTACAGATCAGCAACCCCTAGGAGAAAAAAAACACCATGGATGGGGTCATGGCGTCCCTCCCCCCTTCACAGAAGCACCAACGGTACAGGGCGTACAGATCAGCAAATCCTTGGAGGAAAGCGTCATGGATGGGGTGAACTGTCATGGATGACACCAAGTTGTACGAGGCGTACACATCAGCAATTGTTGAGCAAAAGAGGCAAGATAGAAAAAGATGAGCAGGAAATCCTTCGAGTGACGTCTTTCTCGTCCCTTGTCCTCACTGCCTGCACGTACTTTTCGTGCACGGATCGGTCGTGTCAATTATCGGCACTCACAGTCAGATATAGGCCTATCTCTGACAAACTTAAAATGACTAAAGTGGTCATCAACGATTACGACGGGTGATGAACAAATATATCAGAAACAGACTGATCAATGTTGTTCAAATCTTTGATATTTAGAAATACAAACTCGTCGATATTTGCATAGGAGACTGAATAAACGGATTCAAAACGCTTTACAAAACTTTGAAATTTCATATTTTCTATATGACAGTATGGATCTAGCGCGTATTTTGAACATTTGAAATACAGATGTTTAGAATGTGCCACCTTAATAACGTAGACTTCGGTAACGTGGACAGTATGACATCCGGTTAGACCATTAGAGCCCTACAGGCACGTAGTCTCTGAGGGACGGGGTGACCTTTGAGTTACTTGTTCAGGAAGGCACCACGCGCTATGGCCCCACAGAAGTCCCTGTTTATTTATTTATTTCCAGAAGTCCCTGTTTACAATGATGGGCACCTATCCAGGGAACAAGGTGTCCACGAAATAAAAACATGTGTATGCACAAGACAACTGGTTTTTTACATGAACAACGAAAAACAAGCCATCACACACTTTCGCGCACTTTCACACTACTGAAACAAAACATGATAGCAGGCCCATTTGATGTAGAAGTCTTGAATGTTTTGCTTTTCATAACGACAGACGTTTTTTCAATTTTGTATCGTATTTTCAAATCGTTCTTGAAATGTATATAAACTTGTTTTCAATGTTGTTTACAAGTTTACTTCAGTGTTGTCTGCCGAGTAACATTGCCTATTTTCATTACAGTACCAGTTCATCCAGATGTGGAAGACCCTGTATGACATGTTTATGGAACACCAAGAAGAACAGGCACTTTATCATGCTATTGCAACAATTGGCACCCTGCTTCTTCAGATAGGGGAGGTGGGAAAGAGGTTCATGCGAAAGAGCGAATCTGGGGACAGTAGCTATTTTAACGAGTCTGATTTGTTGCTGTCCTCGAGCATGGAAAGCCAGAGTGACACATCTGTCAGTCCTAGTCAAAGTATTACTACGCCAACCAATTCAAGCAATCCAGAAAACAAGGACCAGGGAGCAAAGGGAGACAACCCTCAACCTTCAAAGGGAGACAACTCACAACCTTCAAAGGGAGAGAACTCTCAACATTCAAAGGGAGACAACTCACAACCTTCAAAGGGAGGCGACTCTCAACCTTCAAAAGAAGGTGATTCCAAGGATGCCGAGAGTGTTGATGGCAAGAATACAGGTCAAAAGTCAAGCTCCACCAATCAGAATTCACGAGGAGCTAGCACAGCCTCAGAAGTGAATGATGATTCGTCGTCACAATGCTCAAGCAGGCCCGACTCAGACTGGTCGATCACCTTCGAACAGTTCCTGGCTTCCATGCTAACAGAAGAAGTTCTCGTTAAGTACTTTGAAAAACAGTTTAGTGTTTTCGATTCCGTGTCAAGGATGAGAAGTGGACGGCAGATGCCACATGCATCCGGTCAACTGTATCCAGTCGCTCACTCCTAGTCTTTACAAATTCAGTTTCGAGGTCTGGATATCTCTCTATTGATCCAGAAGTCTGTTGTCGTTGACCTTTGTGGTTGTCAGCCTTGACCTTTTTGGGATGTCCGCTTCAATCATTATACGGTTTCGTGGTTTGACCTATAGTGGCTATCAATCAGCCTTGACCTTGTAAATTGTCAACCTTGACCTTGGGGTTGTCAACCTTGATCTTGGGGTTGTCAACCTTGACCTTGTGGATTGTCAACCTTGACCTTACTTGGTGCAAACACTCTTCAAGTTGCCTTGAAGATGCAGGCTACTGAAAAGGCTAGAAAATTGTTAAACAATCTGAGAATCATCCTTTCAGGAATTGTTCATTTCTACCATAATTTATCATATCCATGGTTTCTACTACATATCTCATGAGCAAAAACCTTAAAAGGACGAAGATATGGCATTAGCTTTTGTTTTTCTCAGACATAATATCTTTTGTTGTCATAATCAAGGATGACATTTTTTCTGCTTGTTTTGTACATTGTCAAAACAGATGCAACTATGAAATTGATTCACCTTCCAGTATGAGTGTTATCCAAGACAAGGGTGGGGGTGGGAGGGTCTGATGACGATCATTTGCCAAACCAAATACTCATTTTTTCACATAATACAACATTTTGCTCATATTTTCCCATATGGATTGCTAAATTTTTCCGACTGGGGTTACGGAGCTGTAGCCCCCCTGCCCTACCGCTGTCGCCACCCTTCAATAGGTTTTGGTCGGATGGGTTGTATTATTTGGAGGTGTGAATCAATTTTAGAGTTGCTTCCAAAACATATGGAATTTATATGGGTATTCTTTTCATAGTCAATTCAATCTTTCTTGTGGGCATTTCTGTAACTTTTATGCCAATCTCAGAGGCTAAGATTTTTGCTGCGATCCGACACAATGCTGCGATAATCTATGCTACAACAAGATTATCCAATCGAATCGGTCATTGTATTGTGCGAGATGTTTTAAGATATGACAGCTCCCGATATAGGAGCTGTTGAGTCACAGGGTTCTAAACATGCTCAAAATAATTGTGTAGAAAGAATCTTCACGTATCATCGTATCGTTGACAATCTTGCATGTATTGTGTTTTAGGATATGATATAGCACGATTCCCCAATACATCATGTTGTGACAGATCAAGGAAGAGCTGTAGCATCCGAGGCTGGTATTATAGGGTAATGTGGACATACTGTTGATAGCTGACCATAAGTGACAATCCGAATCTGACAACTATTTGCACAGGGGCTGATTACCCAAAGATTGAGTCAAGTGACAGAGAATTTAGGGCAATTAGTTATTTTATAGTTTAATGTTAAAATACAATACATCTGTAGAAATCATGTAGGAGTTATCTCCCTTAAAAGACGCTATTTTATGAACAATTTCAACAACGTTGCCAGGTTAGCTAAACAGATTTTCTGCCAAAAAATATTTTTGGTGGAGAAAGGAAAAAAATGATATTGAAAAGACATCATTGTACACAAGGCACCAGTTGTTTGTTTGTTGTTGAATTTCGAGCGAACCTGGTCCTTTTGAGCAGGTCTATTCGTGAGTTATGTCCCTTACATTGCTGTCATAGCTTAAAATGGGGCTGGAATTCTAAGGCTAGATTTGGTTTGACGCTGCACACGAGGCAGTCAAAACAGATCCTCTATGAAGAGTTGCCGGGGGTACGTTGTTCCGGGGTCTGAGAACCAAAAAGGGACCCCGGCAGGCAGGAAATAAAAACAAGATGACAAGTGGAATAGGGGGAAGGGCCCGAAAGTTTGTACCTCCTTACAATATTCTCTTAGGAGCCCAGAGCCAAAAATGGGGGTTCGTTTCCATGAAATTGTCCCGTAACATTGCTACATGAGTGTCGCTGTTATATAATTGAAGGTATATTTTGGTTCTTGTTTAGGTTAGCATTGTTATAGATGCCGTCTGCCTGGTGGGTTGTGAGTTTGAATCTAACCTCGGTCAGGTGGTGGGAAACTCTTGTGCAGCCCAGTTTTGGTGCTTCCATCATGATTTATCACAGGGGTCTCCAAACTTTTCAGTCTGAGAGCCACATTGTATATTTTATACATTTTTGCGGGCCAAAGAAAAAAAATAGTAATATAAATGAATGAATTAAATTGAAATTAATAAGTTTTATTGATCTTGTAATCAACATGATATAGTTCAGAACAAAAGAGAAATTACAATTACAAAGAAACAGTGCCATGCTTAGGCTATGAAATGATATTTAAATATCAGACTTATAAAAAATTTCAAACTGCTGCAAGCCAGATAAAATTTTGTGGCGGGCTCGATGAGGACCATAGGCTGTAGTGCGGAGATCCTTGATACAGCAGAAAGATTGCTAAAAACTGCATTTAACATAAAATGGCTTCTGCAAAGTTTCACAGCTAGATACAAAACCATTAAGTTGTCCAAGTATACAAATATTTTACAATGCCACTTAACTTGCAACATTGTGCTTCCGTGTAGTTCATGGTTAGTAAATTATTTTTGTAGAATGAGGTTGACAAATGAAAGCTTTGAATTTGTACATACTGAAATATATACTTTTATGATCTGTCTTTTTGCTCGATGTGCACCTTGCACATCACGTTGCATTATGGCTGAAATATTGGTCTTGCAACGTAAAACATCATTTCAACTCAACTCTTTGATCTATTATTACTATCCTCTGTAGATTTATTAAGTACGGTAGAGTCTTGGTAGTCTGGACGTCGATAATCCGAAAATCTCGATTTCCGAACGCTTTTCGTGTGTAACAGCGTTTCACTGTGTTAAATTCTCTGATAAACCGTATGTCTGTGCTTCAACCGAAACCGAACGGCTTCAACTTGTAACGAAACCGTAAAGAAAACGATAATTTGCTTTGTAGTCCGAACGCTTTTCCTTGTCCAGCAAGTTGATAATTACTTTGTCTCAAATGACTTGACCTATATTGACATTGAACATCTGTCATTTCATATCAGTGTAGCCATGTTGTCATTTTCTATATATTTTCAATAAATATTTGTTCTGCTTGGGAAAGGTGCAATGTTTAGACAGCAGGTTTTTTTAAAATACTCTTTACTTTAGGTACTGATTTATATTAAAATGTCAGTTTTTTTCCAAAATGTCCCTTGTTGAGTTGTACTTAGATTTTTGAATGAATAAACATAACCAGGTGAATTTACTTAACCCAATCCTTCCGGGGGCTGAAATGAGCGAGCGAAGCTGGCCTACGGGAATTTGCCACATGAAGACAGACTAATCCAGAAACCACCCGTCCCGATGACGTCATAATTAGTTAGAACTCAAGTCGGACATTATTTCCATCATGTCACTGCTTGCTCTGATACCAACACAAACCACGCGTTTTTTTCGGCTCCAATTTTGTTTTTTGGGGGGGCATAATAATAAGTAGAAAATCAACATAGTTACGAGCCTCTAATGCCGCTATTCTCATGGACGCTATAGCGCCCAACAGTAGGCAGGCTCCAGATTCTCATGGGCGCTATAGCGCCCACCCGGAAGGAAGGGGTTAAAGAAAGTTAAAATTAGGGCCAAAGACATATGTTGTTGCCTAGGACACAAGACGGTCAAAGGGCAGTGCAAGGGAAAGTTTATTCCTTTTTCTTTTGGAAGTGTGCCCTCTTGTGTGTGTGTGTGGGGGGGCGGGGGGGACCAAATCGTTATCTTGCCTTGGTGCCAAAATGGCTGGAGCCATTTGAAAGACAAAAGAGGCCTCTCTCTGCTTATGAAAGGTTTATATTTGTATAAGATTTAAAATATTTTATAGTTTCATTCTATGTGAAGCCTTCTCTGTGTGTTCAGAAACCCTATATATACTACTCAAAAGAAGTTAAGGGTCAAACCTGATAGAAGCATGGACTGATATAATTGATTTTGCTGTTTGAAGAATATGGACATATTTTTAGAAAGGATGTTTTCACGCAATATTGATACTACTGAAAATTTACCAATTACCTTAAAGGTCCAGTGAACATTTTAATGCTGAAGATTATTGAATTTTAGGAAAATGAAATGTTCCTCAAAATCTTATGTTTGTCATGTATGGGCACATGCGGCATTTGGACGTGTCGTTCATGATTGTCTCTTCGAACATGGGTACTTTGACATGTGTGCCAACATGATCATAATATGGATTATGGTAATAAAATACTATTTTCATTATGTTTGACCCTTAACTTCTTTTGAGTAATCTGTTTTAGATGATATGACATCATGTTACCTCGGCTCAGACATTGGTTATGGCCATGATTTGTTCATTATGGTGAAAGTCAAGATAGGGCTTGGCTTCTGAAGGGTTAATGTTATGTATGATTTAAACCATTTTGATTTGGTATGTAACTTTATGAACTTTAAAATAATCATTACTTTTAGAATTATGATGTACATTGTAAAATTTATTTCTTTGAGAAGTTAGATGAATTTCATGATGGAAATGAAACTTTCTTGAAACATGTTGTGTATGAAATTGTGATACTGTAAATGCTTCCCTCAGTGCTTTCTGCTCCCTAGCAACAATACAAGAGCTATTTTGGGTGGATGTTCCCTCCCATGTAGAGCCTCACCAGGGCTCAAAATGTATATTTTTCTTCTAGTACTCTTTAAAGTGAGGGTCAGCAGGAGTGGGTAGTGAGGGTCAACAGGCATGGGTCACATTCAAGCTCTGGTCTTGGTTGTGATTTGTATTGTTGTAGCTCCCATATGTTGACTTCGGTATATTGACTTGAAATATTACTGGGGTATGCTATTCCATGTAGATCTTCATAGTTTAGCATAGGTAGGCTCTTTGAGATTGGAATGTCAATTAGTTTTGACTCCTTGTGCAATGTAGTGCTGTTATTTTGCTTGTACATGTTATTACAGTCTATTTGTTCTGTTTTGCTTATTATATTAAATTAATCTTAAACTCATAGCTGAAAACTGCTGAAAGCAACCGTAAAATACAAATTACTCAAACAGGTTTCAGCTAATTTGTATTTCGAAAAGTATTTACTGATTTCTTAGGTTGTTTGTAAAATATTCACCAAAAGAGTTTTAACTTATGCCCCATGTAATTAAAAAGAAAATAGTCATGACCTTGAACTTTGACATTAGTTTAACCTTTGTAATTTTTCAATGAATTTATGTAATAATGTGTTCATACCTCCTTGTTTAAAGATTCTCCACATATCATAGATGTTACAAAGAATGTACATGAATTGATTGATTTGCTTATTAATTCTTCACCTCCCCCTCTGCTCCCCCATATTGTTCTCAGACATCTCATGTTGGCTTGATGAATACTATTTATGCTCTCTAGTTCTCATATTATATTACCCAAACGGGCCACTGAGGAGCGATGTATTATCGCTGTACGAAGAATAGGGGTCATGTAACTCAATGCTTTTTGTAAATACAAGAAACTGGGGGCGCGGCACGGAGCAGCAATCTGTCAGCCTTGGCGATTGTGGTTTGAGTCCTGTTTAGGCACCTCCCTTTCAGCCCGGAGAGACAGGAGCCCCAACACCGACGTGATGTTGTTGAATCCATGATGATGTAGCTTATAGATTGGCGAACACCATGTAAAACAGCCAATCACTCACTCCCAACAAGAAACTAATGATGATAATTTTAAACAAGTTTCCATGATTTACCTCAATTTGTGAGTAGCTCATTGTCAAATCCAGGGTAATTGTGACGTGCCCAAAGCCTTCATCGTCAAATCCAGGGTAATTGTGACGTGTCCAAAGCCTTCATCGTCAAATCCAGGGTAATTGTGACGTGCCCAAAACCTTCATCGTCAAATCCAGGGTAATTGTGACGTGCCCAAAGCCTTCCTCAAATACCCTGGATTCACTCCTATGATCAAACTAATTTTGTGTATTGGAAAATCCATTGTCCTAAATATAGACACCAATGAAATGCCATTTACTCAGTGAGACAAAGTTCGCAAGGGGAGTTACTCTTAAAAAATAAACACAGCAACAACGGCAGATGCCTCAAAACGTCGCCAAGTGTTGGGAAATACACGCCACATAATTAGGTGCAGGCTTTTGCTGTGGACTCTTTACTGATAAGGTCAAAACGATTGTTTTTCATTGGAGTGAATCCAGGGTATTTGACAAAGGTCATTTCGCCAAATCACAAATACCCTGGATTTTGAGGATGCGAGTAGCTGTGAATACTCAATACCAGCATTAAAACTGATTTCAGTTTACAAACATGGCAATACAATAGTCAAAAATATTTTTGTCGTTTTAATTAAAATAAGTTTTAAGGAAATTACCTTAACATGTAACAGTGCTTGTTGACAAAAATACCAGAATATGTTGGAGGACAAATATTATGTTTTTGTTTCGAACTTGCGCACAGGCGTCTCTTTAAAATATGTACTTATCATGGGATGTACAGGAGATTATAGATGACATTTTTTCTATGTTCTGTATGAGGAAATTCTCACAAGTATGAGATTTATTTGAATATTCATATCTGGGATGGGCCAAAATAAAAATCTAAGTCAGAATCGTGTTGGTTATATGTTTGTTTATGAATTCAGACTGCAGTTGGATGTGTGCCCAAATCAATTTTCTTCTCAAGAAACAACATTGGGAGTGATAGATATGATATACTGAACTGCAAAAGAAATGCAATTTTTTAAAAAGGTGTCAAAACTTGCATAATTGTGTGGAAGAATAATTGGAATTCATGTCCTGCCTCTTTTGTGTACAAACTGTCCCTTGTGTAAGTTTTTAATTTGTTTTTCTTACTTTTCCGAAAACAGTCCATCTCGAAAACAAATCACCAAAACACACCATGGCAACATGAAAAAGACAGTCGGCGTGAAAATCAAAATGCACATTCTTTTGCTGACAGTAAGCATTCCAATTGTTAGGCCGTATTCACACTACGAGCATTGAGCTTTGAGCTGAGCGGCAGGAAGTGTTGTACTGATTAACGTTGAGCTGTT
>JAUELE010268118.1:0-10090 GCA_031471655.1 Diodora aspera | reverse complement strand
CCCCCCCCCCCCCCCAACGATGAGAAATACGTGTGGTAAACGGTGGACAATGTTACTGGTCGCAGAGTCAATAAACGTGGTTAGACCAAACGGACAAGGACACACTTGAGACAAGGGCAACCTTTATGTCATAATGCAAGATGCATTTGTGAAAACAGTTGAAAATTTTAAAGCAAAAGATCCCAAGTTTTCGCCTAGGTCAAGCATTTTTAATGGGGTGTTTACATTCATTTTGAAAACTAGAGAGATGAGCTTTATCCTACTTCCATGCAACCATGAATTTATACAGAGGACGATTTCATTTGTTAAATGGCCGTATGAGACATACTGATCTTAACACTGATCTTATCATCATCGTTATTATGATTACATCATCATGATTATCATCATCGTTATTATGATTACATTATCATTATTATCATCATCGTTATTATGATTACATTATCATTATTATCATCATCGTTGTTGTTATTATCGTCATTATTATATCATCAGCATTATCATCATCAATTGGAAAAAAATGTTGATTCCAAATTTGCCTCTGGGAAATACGGTAAAGGCAAAGAATCGTTAATATGATTTTTATTTTTCATTATAACACGTGTTAGCATTCACTTAGTTTGAAAGGTGCCATCATTCTATAGCAAGGAGTTTCTCCACTCACGAAGACTGAATTAGTCAAGACGATGGAACCTATTGTCTTCTGTGAGCCATAATCATAAGAAGCTGTTGGATAAAGCACATCACGTGCACATTACGATTTCTTGAACCATCCAAACAAAATCCGACTCTTAACTGAGACTTAAATTGATGTTCAGTCTACAAAACAATATCATTTTCATCCCAAGGTTTTATAGTTTCTTGTCAAGCGATCTCCGATGAACAAATTTAAAGGTAAACTATGATTGAGCAAGTATTTACCTCTCCGACCTCATGCAAAGGACGTCTCAATTCAAGGTTATTGACTCGATGAATAAATGGCGACGGACAGAAACAGCGTGAAGATTTATTTAAAATCGTTAGCACTGCACCTGGCAGTTCACAGACTACAGTGAGTCTGAACAAGATGTATTAGCAACATTTTGCTGGCACTCCGACGACTTAGTCAACGGAGCAACTGCAATACTCGAACTAACTGACGCAGGTCACAATTACTGGAAGCTAAACTGTGTAGCGAGGCTTTAGTATAGTATTCGTGTTTTAATGCGTTTCAGGACAAATCCACATTTTATATACACTCAGAAATGTTTACCCTAAAATTTATATCTACATTATCCTAGAGCATTTGAAGTATTTAACATTACGCTTATACATGTATCGTCAAGTGTAACATGCTACTTTCCTGCATTATATTTTAACATCTATATATGTAAAGGACATAACATCAATTAAGAGTTTATTACCACTTACGAATAAACCAATACTCAAGTGTAACATGCTACTTTCCTGCACTATATTTTAACATCTATGTATGTAAAGGACATAACATAAATTAAGAGTTTATCACCACTTACGAATAAACCAATACTCAAGTGTAACATGCGTCTTTCCTGCACTACATTTTAACATATATATATGTAAAGAACATAACATAAATTAACAGTTTATTAGCAATTACGAATAAACCAATACTCAATAAACTCATCTTAAGGAAAGTAATAGTATTTTCTTGGTTGTTAACTATTTTCATTTGATCCAACACTTAGAATATAACTCAACCCAAAACCAGTCGCCTAAGGGACACAGTACCAGAAACATCATTTTATTTTGTCCTCAGGAAAGTTATATTATGTCACCAAATGCAGACCTCTTTCGCTGGGTATTCTGAATAATATATGGTTAATCTGGACGGTTCTTGTCATTACTCAAACGATGACTCGTTGCATGTTGAATGTATGGACCTATTGTACAACTATTGTCCATGCTAGCCACATTGTGACCCCATTACTGTCACCGGAAGTGAGAGATTTTCCTGATAACCATTATATAAGCCTCATCTTTCACCTTCCTCGACCAATGCGAAAATCGATGACTATATCGAAAGGATCAATGTGTATGGTATCTGAGATTAAACTGCAAACAACTTTCCAGATTTTCTCAAGCAAGACCGATGACTGTTGTCTGAAGAAGTAGATAGCTCTATTCGAGTGTCCAGAGCTCTGAAAGGACAAGTGTTGGTGGGTTGCAGTCATAGGTAGTGAAGTGAGCACCAGTACTGTCAAGCTGTGTGACCAGGGAATACGATTGCGGTAGTTTCCCACTCAAGTCATTGATCAAACATTTACTAATTATGGCGATCATGTTGATATTCCCACTTCACATCGGAACTGTCTACAATTATCTTTACAATCCAGCACCAAATGTTTGCTTAACCGACTCAATAATATCATCTAATCCCGCACTCAGGAATATCAAGCAAACTAGCATTCAATAGCAATAACAGCTCCGCACCGAATAGTAACAGTATCTTCGCACTCGTGACAACACCAACAACGTCTGGTTACAGGGAAATACCAACTGAAACAACACACTGATACAAGGTAAAGAGCTTTTAGCATCAGTTATAAATGCAGCCACACATTAAATCTTGTATGTTATGATCATGTAGTGGTAAATGCCTGTTCAGGTGCTTCAAATCAGGATCATGTGAACATAATACCATGATCGCTTGAACGAGATAACAATAGCAACATTAAATATCAACTGGTAAATGAAATCCATTTTAGTACTGGTAAACTAAGAAGGGCAATTCAGTAATCTAATTCAAGCCAATGGCCTTCCGTCAACATCAACAGATTGCAATCGTGCACGAAAATGAATTAATGACAATTAATATATGGATTCGTGACATCAATAGTCTCAACCTGTTAAACCAAGAGTATGTGTAATACATGTATATTGTTCTTTTTAGATGTGCAGTTTGTTCAGTCCCAACTACGAAATTTATGCTAACAACACTCTTTCTATTTTATCTTCGTGGTTAAAGCAACATTAAATCGCGTTACGTTTCACAAACGCATATTTCAGCATCCCATACTGTTACAAATACCTGACAATGGGTTCCTTTATGAAAACGTACACGGGAATACAGGGTCGGATCTAGGATTGCGGATTACATTTCATTTCATGAATTAAGATGGAGTCCTGGAACATGCTCATCTGAAACCTTTGAAAAATCAACATTCACACTGGTGCAATCCAGTGCTGATATTGTAGGGTTGTAGAGTGATTTGCTGCTTACATGACCGAAAAAAGGCAGGCGAGCTGAAGAAGGCACGTGCTTTCAGTGCCCCCCCTCCCCCCCGGCCCCAATCCGGAAATAATAAAATTGGAAATCCTTCCTGATTTGAAAATGTATTGAATTCCTTGCCTACAACACATCCTTAGTCTTAGGCACTGCAAATATTAACACATACGCAAGCAATTACAACCAACGTCTAAAATATCTTAAAATGAATATAACAAAATATTTACGCAGGCCTAATTAATGTGGACATTTCATGATTAAATACAAGAAATGAAATACAACTAGATACAGGAAGAACACGAATTATTAAAGATGAAATCTATATATACACAATTACGCTGGTGGTGTGCTGGAAGCTGTTTGCAAACATGATGATCACCATAAAGCTGTAGTGACAGTTAATTGCCAGATCGATCATCGTGACACATATATAATGCGAATAATTTAAAATGTATGGACCGTCATATATATTGCATAGGCAAAGAGTCATTTCGTGAAAGCTTTTTCAATACATTGATAAACAATCAACTTGATGAGCGCTTCTCGCTGAATAGTCACGTTGTGTGTATACTATAGTCTTTCCAACAGCAGCTGCTAGAACAATGCAATTCAATTGTTTACCTGTGTATGCCAACTGAAACAATCAGGACAGGTGAGTTAGTCTAAATTGCAAATGCCACTGTGTTATTTTATTGTATTATTCTTGGAATATGTTAAATAATTCTGTTCCTGATCACAATTGAACTCTGTTCATTCAATTTACCAATGACATCCGAACTTTTCAGTGCACATTAATATTTTAGACATTTTCGAGGGTCAAATAACTATTTATAGCGACGTCACCCCGTGGTGCTGTGCTCGGCACACTAACACCAGTACACAGCAGGGACGAGATTTAAATGGAATACGTGTTTCGGAGTATATTATAGGTCTGGTGTTATTTGTGTGAAATAAATTGTATTAATTGTAAATTATGAATTGTAAAAATGTGTGTCTGATTAAATAAAGTTGTACTATCTTTCCTTCCAGCAATGCAGACGGATTTATTTTCTATTTTCAAATAGCCGTCGCATTCCGATCCTTTCACTTTAGCGTTTTAACAGACATTTTCCGAACGCTTTCCGATTATGATCCGAGTGGATTCGTGTTTCCTAAGGGGAAAAGAATTGTCTGTACAGAATACAACTGCAAGTGAATAAAAATGTCTGTACAGAATACAACTGCAAGTGAATAACAATGTCTGTATAGAATACAACTGCAAATAAACACACACGTCTGTACAGAATACAACTGCAAGTGAACAGAAATGTCGGTACAGAATACAACTGCAAGTGAACAGAAATGTCTGTACAGAATACAACTGCAAGTGAACAGAAATGTCTGTACAGAATACAACTGCAAGTGAACAGAAATATCTGTACAGAATACAACTGCACGTGAACAGAAATGTCTGTACAGAATAACAACCGCCTAGCAATGATAATGCAAGTTTTGTTTTGTCACTTTTTGTTCGCATAACCTGTCAATGTTTGCATGTTACCTGTGGATTAATCACTTACATAATTCAGAGAGTTTTATGGTGGCTCGCCACGGCAGAATGACGTAAAAATCCCTGCATTTCCTGCTTCATTTCTCCTCAAACGGGAGGCAGGTAAAAGTAAATATTATAAATGACATAATAGTTGATATCATTACCCTCTATTAATTCATTACCAGCCTGTCCTATATAACAGAATAAACAAATGTGAAATAACAAAACATGACTTGAGAAACGATTGACGAAAGACGAGTTAGACGACCACAAGCTGCATATTCAAGAGATGTGTATTCAAATGTATTCGAGCGTATTGGAGCGGTGTTTCAGCAAGATATGAGTTAACTGACAACTTTTTGAGAATAGTAGCATAGTTTTCTGCAATCTTTCAGCTATGTTAGTACGATAGAAACTGAATGCCTGTTTTAAAACTCAGACTTTTATTGTCGGAGGATGGCCACTGAGGCCCATAGTACAACATATCAATACAAACGGTACATCAAGAGACACCTGGGCCCTATTTCACAAAGTGATCTTAGTTAAGATCAATCTTAGCGACTCGAGTAATTTTAAAACCAAGCTGACAAACATTCGCCTGTATTTCTCGACACAATGTAGGAGTGATTTTAGGACATGTAGTACAGCTTGAAGTTGCTTAGCCAACTCAATTATGGTTAAAAGTTGGTTTAAAAGTTGATCTTAAAAGTTTACAATCAACTAAGTGCTAAGATTGCTTTGTGAAACAGGGCCCAAACCGCCGTAACAGTAAAGCTGCGCAGATTGAAGGCTTTTTTCTCAATACAAGGACATTATTGTAAAATAACTTCTGAGTTTTGGTTAGACACAAGCTTGCTAACTTTGTGCGGATTAGTTACGTCATAATAATGTTGTGGAAGAAACATGTTCCAGAGATATCTATATTATATACAACGATATATATGATACTCATCTTCAAGACCTTCTTTACAATGTGGACAACGTGTTTCATCTAGGGGGTTTTACATACTGTACATCTATATTGAATAATATCAAGTTCATTTGATCCACAGCAAAATTTCGTCAAAACATATTAACTTGCAAAACTGACTTGAGATATTTCTCCACTTGCAAGTTATTATTGAAGTTACGATATGAACTCAAAGTTAAAGAATCATTTAATTTAGCAGACCACACTTGTTGAAAAGTAACTTAAGTCTTTGTTTGGGCACACACACAAAGTAGCTGGCATCAACATCCTGTGAATGCCAGCCTATGAAAATCATTGGCAAACAGCATGATTGTGTCTGACACGTGAAGCCCAGTTATTACAACCAGCTTTATCAAAATCTTTAAACATGAGATTAACAACAGTGTAAACAGTGCTAAACACATCGAATCACTGTAAGCCTAGTAAGATAGTGCTGAGCTAGCAACACACTGACGGTAATATAGAATTAATATATTGTAATAAATACCATGATAAATATTGTTAAATGCGGCTATAATCCATAATGATGATAATTATAAATAATGATAATGTACTACCACAATGATAATGATAATTTGCAATGATAATGTGCTACTACAATGATAATGATAAAAAATGATATGCAATGACAGTGTGCTACCACAATGATAATGATAAATAATGAAATGCAATGATAATGTACTACCACAATGATATTGATAAATAATGATAATATGCATAATATACCACAAAAATGATCATGATAATGAGGCAATATAAAGCAAGGTAAATAGTGTAACTGACCATGGCAACAACTTATAAATCTGTGTGGAAGTTTGTATTTCATGAAAAGTGTTCCCCCATTGAAAACGTATGGGATGTCACCAGCAACTAGACGTGTACGTCAACGTGAAAATCCACCCACCACTCTCAGTGAACTCAGTGTTGCTCTCGCTGATGAGTGGAACAGAATAGGTCAAGCTGACATAGGTCAACTGGTCAGAAGCATGCCTCGAAGAATTCGTGTATGTTTGGATAGCAGAGGGCTTTACCCGACATTAGTGGCGATGGCTGCAAAATGCACATTTCTGATTTGACCCCGACCTTTTTAATGATCTAGTGCGCCACCACGTATCTAAAAATACTTAACTCGATATGATCATATCATTCCCATTTGCCAGTAACATACAGATCAGAAGATATGACTTGATGATCATCAATATTCTCAATACAATTAAGAGACTGGAATATATTTACCATATGCCATAAATATCTATTAGAAGGGGTGGGCAGGCATTTCCAATGACAGTCATTGGCAAGAGGCATTTGATATTGATATGAAGTGCCAAAATAAGACATACATAAACATATACATATACTAACGTAACGTTCACTGCACGCGCTCATACTCGTCCAAACTATAGCCCGAATAGGTAAGTCATTCAAAAAGATAGTTATCACAAAACATTCTTTGGTGATCATGTTGTATATACATGTAATACAACCAAACACTTTGCTTGACAGTAGGTATGACGCCAAGACATGTTAGCATCAAAACGAACAGTTTTCATATTAACGCAAGCATTGGTTTCCAAGACGTTAATCACCTTGTTTTGACAATGTCCAGTTCAGCCAAGCCGACATATTATGCTCGAGATAATGACAGTCATAGAACGATCTGTCACGTTACAGAAATACTTTCCAAATGATTACAGCAGATAGCCCCTATGCACGCTTCTACAGGACAATAAAAGTGACAGATAAAGCAGCAGCTATATTAGGTCCAGACGACCATGGATTGCAAATAATGTTCTCTATTACCCATACAGACAACTACAAAAGATATATATAGATATTTGCCATATTTGACAAAAACATCACCATGGTTTAACTCCAAGGCGACAGGTTCTCACCGAGCTAAGTGGACAGATTCGGCCTTGATAGTCATAATAAGGAACAGGAACCAATTATATGAGTTCACGTAACAGCAGTGGTTCCTCGGGACGTTGTTGAGATTGCCCGATAATTGTAAGGTCCAGAACCAGTTCCCAATGCATACAGGACTATTACTTGTCTCTGATCCATGTTATTGTACAGAGAATTGCCCCTTGCATGACCGTAAGCCGGGAGCTGTTGCCTGATTGCCAAACGTGTATGTCTCATCAGAAGGGCCAGATCTTCGTCAGGCAAGCTTGTTGTCAAGAGATGGTTCACTAAAAGCGAATTGTGAATTACTAAATCGGTGTTTCCATTTTAATGTTGAGAAAAGAAGCACACAATTACAATTGGACCCCTCCCATTCCTCATGTGCGTCACGCCACTGTGTTGTATGCAATGACGCTAGTATAGATAATCACGTTATTCCAATGTTCTAACGGCATATGAATCTACAATGATTGATATGACATATAGAGAAGTAAGAAGTTGTAATCCATAAAAATGTTATACATCTAAACTAAAATCACAAAAAGGATATTAAATCTTCCATAAACCTAATGTCATTGTTTTACTTTTCTTGACATTTCATCTGTTCTCAAATTCAGATAGAGTTTCTATTTAAACATTTTCACTCCAGGGAGCTTGCTAACCACAAACTGTTTTGTTTTTAACTGCCGACGAAAAATTAAATCGATTGCATTTATCACGTTACGATGCCTGGGGAGTAGGGTGCATCTGAATTAAAATGTTATTCCTTGATTTATGTGATGCTGTAAACAAAAGCTTGCCTGCATGGCGTATCCGTTACATTAAAACAAGGATATTTGCTGTTTGATGGTCAAATTGGAGATTCAGCGTCAAAGCGCTCATTTTGGTGCTTAACATTTTCTTGTGAAGATGGTGACTCCAAAGGTTAGAATAAATACTACTTCCGTCTGTCTGCTGATTAATTTGTATCATGACTACCGAGTTCGTAAATAGGCATCCATGGCTTCCCAGTGTCTGAATATTTGGCCTCGTTCTTTATCCATTTTGGAGTGGCCCCGTGTGCCATGTATTCCGAAGACAGTGGTTCATTGCCAAGTCTGATTGCAGTCTTACTCCGCGTTCTCTGTTTACATGATATTTACATGCGATCATAGCGTAACGAGAATCTCGGTCGAATTGCGTGACTCCTCCTGTAATAGCAGTTCTTTGTACCAGAGGCCAATTCACCAGCCAGGTCAGGTTGCGACACTGATACCTTAACCTTAGTAGCGCTTGCGCTTTGCTGCAAAAAAAAAGGAGAGAACACCACCACCGCCATTTTCGGCGGAGATTTTCACCGCAGGAAGTGACGTCAAATTAGCTGTGATAAGCCGCGATTGTATTGACCTTGCTCATCGACTAATGGTCTCACTCTGTTAAAAATCTAAATTGAGGTGATGACCTAACATCATCCAGAGCGTTACGTAGCAAGCGTCGCTAAGGTAGATCACTAGTCTAGTCATGTTGTCATCTGAAAGCGACGACCTTGAAGCAGGATCACGGTCACCAAGTGACATCACAAACACATCTACTGCTAGCCGTTCTGAGCTCGTCAAACCCAGTGTTTATTTTACAATTCGTTTTTTCTGTTTGTTTTTTTTGCTGAATAAGTATTAAAATGCAATCAACCAGCAGATACTCGAAGCGTTAAATCGGTTAGTATAATTGTGATTTCGTTCATAAAATTCTGTATGGAATAATTATGTTAACTGAACTATTCAAACGTTTGTAAACATAAATAATGTGAGCAGCTATGTGGTATGTTTGCTAACTGTAATTCAGAAAAAAATATATCAATTTTCAGTGTGGTTTAACTTTTTCATTATTTAGGTTGTGAATAAACTGATTCTGAATATTGCAATTCCGCAAGACGTCACGTGGGGCGGATGTAATGTGTAAGCGAACATCAAACACAGACAATTGCAGTTTGGTAGTATGTGTGGTATTGCGCAAGGAGACATTGGACAAAGGCAATTGCAGTCTTGCAGTAGACTGCAGTATGGACCTGGAAGGTTCCAGTATGTGTAGGATGTGTAACATCACTCAAGATGAGACAAAGTCTAGTTCAGTGTGACAGTATGTGTGGTATGGTTCAAGGAGACATTACTCAAGGATAATCGCAGTATGGTAGTATGTGTGGTATGGCTCCAGGAGAGATGAGACAAAGTCTAATTCAGTGTGACAATATGTGTGGTAAGGTTCAAGGAAACATTACACAAGGATAATTGCGGTATGGTAGTACGTGTGGTATGGCTCAAGGAGACATTGAAAAAAGGCAATTGCAGTCTTGCAGTAGACTGCGGTATGGACCTGGAAGGTTGCAGTATGTGTAGGATGTGTAACATCACTCAAGATGAGACAAAGTCTAGTTCAGTGTGACAGTATGTGTGGTATGGTT
>JAUELE010268107.1:0-10090 GCA_031471655.1 Diodora aspera | reverse complement strand
TCAGGAAAAGGGACAACTCAGGATCGATAGTAAGAAAGAGAAAGCAAAAGATCCTAATTTAAGACGGCTCTTACAGCAAGCATGAGGATACTGGGATCCCATTCTTTCTGGTGTTAGAGCGACACCCCCGGGAACCCCACGGAATTTCAATTTAGAACCAATATCAGTCACACATCACAGCTCTCAAGCACCGCTTCCCATCACACACATGATACTTCAGATAAAATTATGACTAGTGGACAGCTACAAAGCTACAGTAGCTGTGTCCAAGGAAGTCCAGAACTGGACATATCTCCTCCAAGACATCCGACTCCATTCCTGTTCTGATGAAGGTAATTATAGGCCAAGTAATGGTAGCTCGCGACCCACTAATCAAATTGATGCCAATTGTTAGAGGTCCGCTGGGAAACACTATCCTATTTTTCTGCCCTTCTATTAGATATGGACCTGCCACATTTAGCCTCGCGAAGATTAGTCACAATTTTGATGTCTCTGAAATGATCCTGGACCAACACCAACAGATGATTTTTCAGGTCACCGAATTTACCTGCTCAGGTTACACAGAACATATAATTATACATTTCAAAGTATTTTGCGAATATGACACATATTTGTGTTTCATTATTATTATATTGTTAAAATATCGCAGTTGAGGTTTTAAAGTGATTTAATTTTAAAATCCTTATTTGTGTAAAATTATGCATAAGAATCATTATATTTCTGCTAATTAAGAAATGTTAGCACTCATTTGAGTAATAAATTAATATTGCCGTTAATCGTTATGTATGACAGTCGTTTTACAACAAGTCTTTATTATCCAAGGAGAGATTAGTAAAAATGCCGATGCAACAGTGGAGCTCCACAATATTCATTTTCAGCTGGGCCCAATAGGACAAGTGGAGCAAAGGGGGGAAACTAAGAGTGAACCCGTGACCTGACCATTACAAAATGCGCCTGGCTATTTGAAAGTATAAAATAAATCAGTCTGCATCTGCGGGGACTAAGGGAATACGGCGTTGTTTAGATAGGCATACATTTACAGTTTATGTTATGCATTTTACACAGACAGCACCAGACCTATTTAGCGTTTGAGAGCACGTATCCAACTTTAAGATAACTAAAATTACACTACGCTATGCATCGTGATCTGACAACACTGAACTGAATCTCGCATCGGGATGATCTTCTTGTGCACTCAGATCAGGATATCTGTCGCCATCATTGCTTCTCGTGTCCTTACCTGCTCCAGTTGGCGGGGAACGTTAAACTCTGGCCTCTAGGGCAAACATAATGGGGTGTGGTCAGTCAGGCCAGTCTCTGCTTCCCATATGTAAGAGGTCACTGATAGGGGGACCACCATCCGTGTCCGGACTCTGAAGCTGTCCAGTCCGAACCCGGACCTACAACCAATGCATTTTGGGAAGTAATTGGGAAGTTTGGCGGAGCGTTTCTATATTAACCAACACAGTTTTTCTAGCCTTTGCAACAAAGGTTAAGCGGTCCAGGAAACGCCCATACCATCAAATGGTATCGCGATTGGCAGAACTCTTCTTAGCACGTCAAGGTGGTTATTCCGGGTCTTTACTTGAGGAACTTATTTTCAACCTGAACCATTTTAAATTTGGATACCTGCTCCCGAAATCTATCATAGGTCTGGTGCTATCTGTGTGAAAAAATAACATAACCTGTAAATCGTTTATTGTAAATGTGTATGCCTAATTAAATAACCTCGTATTCCCTTAGTCCTAGCAGATGGAGACGGATTTATTTTCTACTTTCAAACAGCCAGCCTCATTCCTCTGAGGGTGTACCGACAAATGTTTCAAGTTTGTTCCGAATGCCGAATGCATGTATTTGCAAGTATAACGTTTCGGAAGGTTTTTGATTATTTTCCAGATTCAGTCGGAAAGGTTGGACTGCATTTTTTTTTAAAAGGAAACATTGAGTTTGACAACGAATCCAATTTTAGTTCTAATTTGTTTAAATACCCTTTCATAGGTTGAAGAAATATCAATTTCACTACAACGTCAACGAGGTGCATTCAAACAGTTCTTAGCCTCACCCAGAAATTTAAGTAGCAGCTTGTTTTTTTTATTGTGTCTGCGTACTACCACGTCATCTCATAACCAACGTCTCAAAGTGCATCTTAGTTTCTTGAAGAGTTCTGCCTGAGACTTTTTGATCAGAAGACATTGACAGAACCAATCAGGCCAAGGGAAATAATTAGGTGACGACATGTTTGAGGTCAGACACTGCGAGAACTGTTGTATTTCCCATGGGAAAGGAGGCAATTGCAGTTAATCTGGTTTCTGACCAATGAGGTATCGCTGCTATTATGACAATTTGTGCTCCGCTTCAGTAAACGTGGAGAAATATAACACACCCTGAGCAGTGTAATCCAGGTTTACATCGATTCCGTGAAACTCTGGCACCACAGTGGCAAGATATATATTGTCTATGATATAAGACTACTACTAACACCTGTCAACAAATCTCGTCAGGCAAGATGTTTGTTGTTTTTTCAGTGAAATAGTCAAATGCAGATAGATGGTGTATTCGTTTGTCAGTGATAGCCAACTGTAGTTAGATGGGATGTTGCCTTGAACATGATCGCAAGCTGCAGTTGTATGTTGTGTAGTTCTATCAATAACCGTAAACGACAGTAAGATGGTGTACTTTCGCGTCAATGATCGCAACATGTAGGTAGCTCTGTCGTTGTCTTGCCAATAATTGCAAAATGAAGATAGATGGTGTGTTGTCTTTTCAATGATTGCAAACTGTAGTTAGATCTTTGGTTGCCTTGTCAATGATTGCAAACTGTAGTAAGATCTGTGGTTGTCTTGTCAATGATTGCAAACTGTAGTTAGATCTGTGGTTGTCTTGTCAATGATTGTAAAATGTGGGTAGATCTTTGGTTGTCTTGTCAATGATTGCAAACTGTAGTAAGATTTGTGGTTGTCTTGCCAATGATAGTAAACTGTAGTTAGATCTTGTCTTGTCTTGTCAATGATTGTCAACTGTAGTTAGATCTTTGGTTAGTTTGCCGATGATTGCAAACTGTAGATAGATGATGTGTTGTCTTTACAATTATTGCAAAGTGCAGTTAGAAGGTGTGATGTCTTGTCTGTTGGTGTTGGTTAGGTGGCGTAGCCTTTAATGACGTTCTGAGAGTTATAGTCTCGCAGTGCCAGAGAGCAGAAGGTGTAGTGTTGTGCATGATCAGCCTTGTCACCGCAGTAACATGATAAAGTCTTTGAAATATCAGGGCAATTACATGTAGATTAAAAATGAGCAAATTTCAGTATGCTTCGAGTTATGTTTTTATTATAATTTTATTATGTTAGGGGGGGGGGGGGCACGATGGCCATCAAATATCCCCAGAATAAGACGGACACATTTTCCAATTTCAAAGTCACGAATGCTTGTAAACGCTTTGATAAAAAAATAAGAAATCCCGATTGTTTTTTCCCCAGGCTTAATCATCCAATACAAGTTCGATCTGATCGGAACGTTGTTTTGTAGGAACACGTTCCTGAGTAAATTGGAGTAAATCGGTCGAGCGGATTAAAGGGGTCCAAGACCTGGGGCGTATTGGTGATTGCGGGAGCCGTTTGAAAAGTAAATTGAAGACAAATCATTCAGTATTGAAGATTGGTGAAGTGTAAATGGTGTCATTTAGTTATCACAATTGGTTGATCGAAACTGGATGTCTTTTGGTTTTGTACTTTTTCTAATGCAGACAAATCATTTTAACATGTTTTCGCATCCCTGATCATTTCAGTTTCACGTTTGTTTTCACGTAAACAACTTTATGATAGGATTTAACATATGTTAGTATTGCAATTGACAAGAACTAGAGAAAATATGTACGAAGTTTCACACAATAGGGTGTGACCGCTGGGGGGATTTTATGACGTCACATACAACAAAGGCTAGGAAGGAGATTGCAAATTTGCATACGGTACAGCTTGCATAATAATAATAACAATAATGATTAAAAAAAAAAAAATGACAATAACAATAATGATGATTATAATAATAATCATTTTGATGTGTAACTGTAACGCATTAGACTCCAAGCGTCAAGTAAATGCTCAAAGCGATGATATCTATCATTACCCTTCTGACTGAAATAGTGTACAATCCATGTACAATTCTCAACACCCAAGGGTGTATATACAACCTCAGTTACCTACAGGCGCTTAAAAAAGGATTAATGTTAATCAAAATTTAATATATCTTACCAGGTGCCACTCAGATTGAAACTATTTACGTGCAAAGTCATTTCAAACCACCGACAATGTCAGTGTCCAAGTGTGAGGCACGGGTGAACCCCTTGAAAGACCGGGACGTTTTGCGACCCATCCACCATGTCTCGACGTTGCTTAACTTCTCACAATCGTGGCATGGATGCGATGCATGAGAACAAATCACATCAGTTGAGTAACAGCCAAACAGCAGGAACACGTTATGCCAGAAAGCCATTAGTAACAAGTCGAGGAGATGACGAGTCTAACTCGCGCCATGACAGTGGAAAATCAAATATTTTCACCCCAGTGACAGCTTGTTTCACAGCTCGCTGCGTTATGACGACTTGGCGAGGAAGGGTGCGAAGAAATGAAAATTGAAATTGCGATTATTTAAGATGGACTCTAAATAAAATATGTCAGGCAGAAAGGTTGTCGTGCCTCAATGCCAAGAATATTAATCACAGTGTTGTACTTTCAACAACATCTCGTGACAAGTTTGAGAGTTTAAAGTGTCAGAATATTGTAAAAACTTTTCTTTATTTTTTTCTGTAACATGTTATATAAACGTTGTGACGGGCACATGTGATACCTTATCAAAATTGAAAAAAGAAAAACTCATTTTTCAGGTTTCTTAGCACACAAATAACATTGGTTTTCTGTTTTACATTTTGTAAACAGTTTGGACCAAGTAACCTGCCGCTTGTCGTAGCTACAATCTAGAGTTCAATCTGTTGACATTTTGCTTTCCTTTCAGGATATATCTGATATATTGCAACATCTTATGTTTTCGCTGATAAACTGTATCGGTTCAGTAAAATTTCATCTCGAGTGTTTTTGTTCACATTAATTGTGGGTCTAAGGTAGACTTCTGTCAAGACCCTAAGTCAAGGCATCATAGGCATCTATACCTCATCTTACTTCCAATATGCATCACCGCGTGAGCCTGCCTCAGCCTTGGGCAGTGCTATCACAGTAGATATGTTCTTAGAGGAGTATACTTCCTTCTCAGTAAGCGCTCGCAGTTACAACCAAATAGCCTGAAGGTCTTGACAAAAGTCTAGCTTAGGCAGTGCTATCGCAGGAGATATGTTCTTAGAGGAGTATGCTTCCTTCTCACTAAGCTCTCGCAGTTACAACCAAATAGCCTGAGGGTCTTGACAAAAGTCTAGCTTAGGCAGTGCTATCGCAGGAGATATGTTCTTAGAGGAGTATACTTCCTTCTCACTAAGCTCTCGCAGTTACAACCAAATAGCTTGAGGATCTTGACAAAAGTGTAGCTTAGGCAGTGTTATCGCAGGAGATATGTTCTTAGAGGAGTATACTTCCTTCTCACTAAGCTCTCGCAGTTAAAACCAAATAGCCTGAGGGTCTTGACAAAAGTATAGATCTAAGGTTTTCTATACACATTATAGTCTTACAAAATAATTTCTGACAGTCCTACGAGTTCAATACCCCTGGACATAACGCACATCGTCAACATCATTGTAGTCGTCGTCATCATCGTAGTCGTCGTTCTCATCATCATCATCGTCGTCATTGTCTTGTCATCATCGTAGTCGTCGTTGTCATCATTATAGCCTTCGTCATCATTATCGCCGTCGTCGTGTCATTATCGTAGTCGTCGTTCTCATCATCATTATCGTCATCATTATCGCCGTCGTCGTGTCATCATCGTCGTCGTCTTCATCATCAGCTTGGTCATCATTATTATTACCCTTTTTCTTCTTCTTGTAACAAACCCAGTTTTAGATAATCTGATCACAAACCCCCTCCCAACCATATCTAATAAACTGACGTTCAAAAGAAACGATGCAAATTAAAAAAAGATCTATTTTCCCCTAACCCATGTGTCACTGTGTGAGTGTCCATCGACAGTCTCTGTTGTCACGGATTATCCATTGGCTCCGTCATGCTGAAACAACGCTCTCTTGAATACATATCTATTGCATATGGAACATATGTTTCTGTTTCTTCGGTCGTAGTTCAAAGTCTTGGTAGACTTGCACACGTCTCTGAGGTAATTCTTCGTTTCTAACATTATATATAACCATTTAAAAAATATCATCTACAAATAAAAGAATTATCAGAGACTGCCATCCTACGATCGTATTTAGACTTACTAAATTTTATTGCACAGGAAGCTGACTATATTGTAGCCTTGGAACAAGGCTGTCTTGGTATCGTTTCGTTTGGACATCAGTATATAAGATCGTCCCGACAGAGGGCAGTGTTACTCGATGACAGTTCGGAAACAGCTCATATATCTAACAGTGAAGCACCTGACCAGGCTTGGCACTTTGAGTCCGAATGAAAGAGGTCTCGAAATCCTTTCGAAGTCATTTGGAGCTCTGTCCACAAATTACATCTGCCTCGCGTCATCAGCGCAGTCAATATTGTCGCCGGTTTCACCGCATCAAATCGCGAATCTCAGATGCAGATATCCGACTTGTCCACACCGCACGGTTTCTTGTGACGGTTTTGACTGGTGACTGGTTTCCTAGTATCCGTTCGTCTTGCCCGCGAGACTCAACCTTTCTTCAAAGCGAACCCATAAACACTCTTCTGGACGGGATGTGTATTTCTCATAAACGTACGTAATCAATTATAAATCACTCACGAAAGCTGACCTCTCGTTTTCGAGGTCAACATATCACATCATCTCATCAAAAACTAAGAATTGTTGGCCCGAAGTGCATTTGCGACAGCCACGGATCATTAGCTTCGAGTCCGATCCAATCAAACCGCCATTTCAGAGAAACATGTTCGAGAGTAAATTGAAGTAAATCGGCCGAGATGGATTAGAGAGAATCCAGACAGATGTATATTGAAGATTGGGAAGTCATTTGAGGAATAAATTGAGAACAAATCACCGCGTGTTGGAGACAGTTAATCTATTAACGAACCCATTCTAGTTATCGTGATTTATGATGGATGCCTTGACGTTCAAAGAGGAACCCATTGTTTAATCTTAAAATCTGGCATTGTTTGCAAAAATGCTCATACGATTCTCTTTGTAGTAATATAAGTGGTCTGCAAGGAATCTTTGATGTGAAAGTTGACTTTAACGTTTGGACACGTGTTTCCAAAAACGAAATATCTTTGGCATATTCTGTGTTAAATGAATAACAAAATGCAAATCGGATATCATAAAAGTGTGCGCTTAGATTTTAAACAACCCCGTGTTGCCTCGGTCTTGACATATGGAGACTGGTATATTTTCTACTTTCTACGTGCCCTGATCTCACTTCTGGCAAACTCCTCACAATGCTTCCCCCCACGCTGCAAGCAGGGGTGCTGAAAACCACTGTATGGAGTTTGCGTGTTTGATTTAAAAATAGTGACAACCGAACGTAAACCTAACGATATTAACTGTCGAGAGATTCGGTTAGGTTCTGCGCCTCCACTAGTAGTTTGTGCCTCCTTTAGTAGCGTGTGTCTCCACTAGTAGCGTGTGTCTCCACTAGTAGCGTGTGCCTCCTTTAGTAGCGTGTGTCTCCACTAGTAGCCAATGATTCCACTAGTAGCGTGTGTCTCCACTAGTAGCCAATGATTCAACTAGTAGCGTGTTCCTCCACCAGTAGCAAATGATTCCACCAGTAATTTGTGCCTCCACTAGTACTCAACGATTCCGCTAGTAATTTGTGCCTCCACTAGTACTCAATGATTTCACTAGTAGCGTGTGTCTCCACTAGTCAATGATTCCAATAGTACCTTCTGACTCCACTAGTACTCGATGATTCCACTTGCAGGTTGTGCCTCCAATAGTACTCAATGATTCCACTAGTTGTGTGTATCCACTAGTAGGAAATGATTCTACTAGTAGCTTGTGTCTCCACTAGTAGCCAATGATTCAACTAGTAGCTTGTGCCTCCACTAGTACAGTCAGGCTGTACAGACACGCGCGGCTGCAGACAAAACTGTCGGATTAACGAAGATGTAGGATTAAAGAATATATGTGTCGGATTACGAGGCTATCGGATTAACGGGTGTCGGATAAACGGCGGCTGAATGTACTCAATGATTCCACTAGTACCTAGTGCCTCTACTAGTCCTCAATAATTTCATTAGCACATGTACCTTGTGCCTCTGCTGGTAGCAAATGATTTCACTAGTAGCTTGTGTCTCCACTAGTAGCCAATGATTCAACTAGTAGCTTGTGTCTCCACTAGTAGTAAATGATTCAATTAGTAACTTGAGCCTCCACTAGCAGTCGGTGATTCCACTAGTGGCTTGTGGCTCCACTAGTAGCCAATGGTCCCACTAGTAGGTTGTGCAGCCACTAGTAGCCAAATAATTCTACTAGTAGCGTGCGTCTCCACTAGTACTCAATGATTCCGCTGGTGGCTTGTTTCCACTAGTAGCCAGTGATTCCACTAGTAGCTTGTTCCTAAACTAGTAGCCAGTGATTCCACTAGCACCCTGTTGCAGATTTACTGCAGATTAACTGGGGTTACTGACGATAACCTGTTGCGTGCATGACATGATGATTAATATACAGGTACCGCATTCACAATAAACAATACTGAGTGAAACGTAATAATGTACACACGGAGATCGCTCACCAAGTTACCGAATGCATTTTTACCCTGTGGTAAAAAATTAAAGCAAATAATTGACAGACATATACAACATGTCAAACATAGTATATGGTATGTCCATCAGTCGTGATATATACATATGTCAGTGTCAGTGCAATCTTATTTTTTCTTAGGTAATTGCCCACAGAATATTTAGTTGTTTAATTTTTTTAATTTCATGGTAATTTTGATCTTTTGTTATTAAAGGGATACAAAATGTAGTCAAAAGGGAAAGATTAAAGTTAATGCAATATTTGCGTCTGAAGAGTCTTAAATCATTGTCAGGATATATTTCATAATCATAACTGAAAACTTAAACAAAAATTATATCTCTGCAATCTGTTTGTTTTGCTCATGCGCTCATGCAATCTATTTATTTTCTCAAATCTCCGACACATATTTTATTTTCAAAATAGTCAAGGCCCCCTCCCCTCCCTAAAAATCAAATGGGCACCCGTCCCTCCCCCACCCCACCCAGCCCCTTGACCCCGTGACTTGAACATACAGTGATGTGGCCTGTTGAATCAACTTCGAAATTCCATGCAGTAACCCAGGGATGTAGCTTCTCTACTCAATGTTCTCAGATGGCTTTTCAACTTATGGACGTGCTCACGCAGTTAGGTACTCCATCACCTGTGTCGTTCATTAGAAAGTATTAAAACGTCAGTAAAACCTCCCTTGGAGATTCACTACAGAATAACGATTTAAATGCGACAAATCTTGTCATTAATCTGCAGGAAGTCATTAAAATACGGGACATTTCCGTATTTTTGATACGGGCATTTTGGAGCCCCGGGTAAGTATGGCTCTAGTATGGCTCTAGTAACCTAATGTGTGGTTGCACTGATGACCAGCATGCCGTATTTCCTCCAATAAGAGCCGAGGGTATGGGTGGTGTTTCTTTAATAAGAACCGTGTTTCCAATGAAAACAGGGCCTCAAATAAGAACAGGGCATCCAATAAAAGTCGAGGGTGGAGGCGGTGCTTCTTTAATAAGAGTCTGGCCTCCATTAAGAGCCAAATGTAGAGATGGTATTTCTTTAATAAGTTGGGCCGTATTTATACAGCTTCTGAGATGTTTTCTTAAATTTGAAGTCCTTCCCAGCAGTCCATAAAAAGGATGCTTGGGAACACTTTTTGTAACAAACTTTTCAACAGAGGTGGACTTTTAAAAATGTAAGAAATTTCGAGAATACGTTGAGAAGTTTTTGATTTTAATACAGAGTTAAGAGTAAATTGTAACTCTTAGAAGTTTTATAATAC
>JAUELE010268096.1:0-10090 GCA_031471655.1 Diodora aspera | reverse complement strand
TCCCCCTACCTGAACAAAATTAGGAAACACAGCTTTAGGATAATCGATTACATAGTCTCCATTTTCAATGAAGAGGTTGGCCTGTTGAAACAAATTCCGAGTGTCAATACCTTTCAACTTGTCGCTGTATTCTGACAAATCCAAATTCGCTTCAATCATCAGATAAAAAATCGGTGTTATGAAGTAGAAGAATGAATTAATAAGTCTCTCCAAAAAGTTCATTTCGTTGGTGTAGTCCGAAAATATATTTGGAAACGTGATTGTCTGGAGAGGCATACTGCTTAACCTTGGGGTAATGAAAGAAGCCGAAACAGCATATGGTACTTCTAAGTGAATTGGAAGAGCACAAACACAACCTGCGATGAATGACCCATCAACGATGACAATATCATACTGGTCGTCTTCGAGCTCTTTAACAGCTTTCTTGTCATGAAACATGGACGTGCAAAGACCATTGAATAATCCTTCCGATACTGCTGCAAGAAGCGTGAATAGACTTGCTTGTTTCAATACAAGTGACTGGCCCATTTCGGTAAAACTCAATATTTCTCTGGAAACTTTCGGATCAATCTGGGTCGATATTATCTTAAATTTGTCAAATTCCTCTCCGTCCAAGACTCGTAGGCAACTGGTAGGGTCCAGTATATGAGCTAATAGGGTCACGTGATGTCCACGTTCCAGAAGTTCGCGACCAACTGACAGCATTTCCATACAGTGACTTGGGAGAGGACCTGGATGTAGCAATATTTTGGCGCCATGATCTTCTGTTATAGCAACAGCAGCAAGAACTGTTATCATATAGACAAGCCGTTGGTACATCTTGATGTTTTCTGAAAGAGACAGCAGTGCTAATTCAAATCAAATAGAGCTACTTCAGTAAAGAGTGGATGGCTGCCATTGTCAATGAAGCATTTACTTACAAACCAAGGATTGTGGGTGTGATTTCGCACAAGAGGGATTGATATGATGTTGTCCTGAAGATGTGGTCCGCTGCAAGATCGTAGACTCATCGCATCTGATCATCTTTGGTCTTTAGTTGACTTTTACTTTTGAGACCACTTATAATGTGCGCTAGTGCTGCTATCCCTTTCAATAAAGCAACTTAATCTGGGTAAAACCAATCTTACTTGTTTTTTATCCAACACATCGAACCAGATATTGAGAATGGCCGTTGACAGCTTCTTACCAGATCAATCCCAGACGCGGCAATCAGATTATATCCCTTTTTTTCGTCGCAGGCTAGAAAGTGTCCGGCAGAACTTGACCTTTCTTTGTAGCGTTGGCGTACGTGGAGTCAGATCGCTTCGTAAAGGTCGGACGAACAGGTTCGAGTGGTAAAACATCGACTCAGTATAATCGATTTTCTCTGATTGCACGGATCCCAATTACGAGAGCCAGATCGCCGATTGGCTGAAATATGGCGGACATAAAAATCCAGTCATGGGAGGACCTTGTGAACGGCCTTTCCCCAGATCCTGTTTCGATGTGTTTGATAAAAACCAGGATCAGCTTGAACAAGATTGAGCTCCTTGTACAATGTATAAGTCTTCTCCTTCTGAAATTGTTTGTGGAACAGGAGTGAACTCTTGCATTGTTACTACTACAATTATTCAATTAGGGAGCAACTATATGATGTTGGGGTGGGGCTGGTGTACAATTTTGAAAATAAATAGTTTGCAGTCATTTGAAGACAATAAATAGATTGGAGTTTACGGAGATGTGTGCATTTGTGTTTACTAAATTATTACCTTCGAGTGCAAACATAACATTGGAACAATGCCACATTTGTTCTACTGTCACCGTGATATTAATGTCCATGTGTATAATAGGCAGGTAACTGCCGTACAATTAAGCGAGAATAGATAGAATATTGTTTCATTGACAAAGTTATGAGCATTTGCAAAATGCCGGATTGTATGATGGTGTAAAGTGTTTCTATAATGGTTAGACATACGTTTGTGCAGCAGCTGTGCATGTAATAAGGAGTGGTGTTCGCAATATCCATACATGTGTTTAGTGTGTCCAGCCAAGGGAAATATAGGACGCGTTCATCATCAGTTAGCTTTGCATGTTTTATCACTGTCATGTACACTGTAACATCTATATATGAAAACGAACGCTTTGACAAACTTTTTAATATTCATACTGCGATAACTGTCATTATGACTACACTTTTAAACCCAGGAAAACAGAGTGCAAACATTGTCAATTCAACTATTTAAAAAAAAATAAGTATTCTACTAGCGACGATCGAGTATTCTTCTACTATGTTAATGTGCTCGGAAACTGCGTATACTGTACCATTGTACTATGTTATCGGCTTTTTTTCTAATATATTGTACTCTGACCTTTTGGGGTGTATCATCCTCGAAATCCAGGGTATAATGATTTCGCCAGCGTCCGCCGTATACCCTGGAATCACTCCTATTCACGACGATCGTCTTTAGGCGGGCGTTTTGACCAACCAGTGAAGCTTCCATAGCAAAAGCTTGCTTCCAATCGTTTAGCGCTTCTCTCCAACACTCGACGAATGAAAGACGTTATGTGTTTAAATTTATCAAGGGTTACTTCTCGTGCAGTTAATGCAACATTTCATTAGTTGTCTATATTTAGCAGATTTGGACTTTCCTATACACAAAATGACTATGGTGAATAGGAGTACATCCAGGGCGTTATGACGGACGCTGGCGAAGTTATTATACCCTGGATTTCGAGGATGGGGGTGTATGTGCAATCACCTTTTCTTCTTGCGCCTGTGTTTTCATCACTTGCGAGAGCTGATAGCACCGGCTTACCATCATACTGATTAGTGCATGCAGACTCGAAGACACCTTGAGACCTAGCAGACAGCAGAAAGGTCGACTCTATTGACTGTTTGACAGACCCTGCCATTTTGTTGCACGTAAGTGACTTGACCAAGATTTCCTTTCGTTTCCCTTGCTCAACCACAATAGGGTTTTAAAGCTTAGGGTTGGTTTATACTTAGGTTTAGGGTTAGTTATGTGTGTTTTCTACCTTCCAGATATAAATGGAGGTACAAAAGAAAGTATACACCTTATTTAAGATTATTTTGGACGTACATGCGTAAGTAGACTAAATTGCCGTCGTAATGTTAAAAAAGACACCGTGTTCTTACTTGCGTCACCAAACGCCAGTCGCAATGTTTATTTCTGTATTGTTATTAATTACGCAAATCGCCTTTGTATGGATTGCACGTGTATTTAAAGCATGAGCGGCATCAAAGTCAGTTGTCAGGATATGTTAGTATTCACAACAAAAAGGAACACATACGATATGCAAGGTTATCAGCGACGCAGAGAGAGAGCCGTCTTTATAAGGCAGATTGGTCTTCCAAAACCCATCTTGCGCAATGTTTTGGCTTGCTTGCTGGACCATAATCAAATTGTTTGGTCAAGTAACGTACCAGACTGATCAGACATCGGACTACCCCAGAAGTGGAAGACTAAGGGTCAGCACTCCTTGAGAATACCGTTACCTACGTGATCTTTCCTCACGGAACCGATTTCTGGCGATGATGTCATCGACGTCCACATCATAAGGCCATCGGATCAGAAGGAAGGCTGTGATGAGAAGACTTCGAGATGCTTTGTCTATTGACAGTATTGACCATATCGGGGGATGTTCGCTTACATTTGTGGAGCGCAGTGGTCTTGAGGTAGAGCATCCGCCTGCCAATCACAAGGTCCGGGGCTCGATTCCCGGTTCTGACACTGCGTTGTTTCCTTAGACAAGCAACTTAATCCACATTGTCTTAGTCTACCCAGCTGTAAAAATGGGTACCTGGTCGGAAGTGATCGCATTTGTGAGGGTTGACCTTCTAGCGCCTAACAGGCAGCTTGGGTTGTAGGCTCTTGAATTGTGAATTGTCCGAATGACCAGGGTAATAATGTCCAGCGCTATGAGCATGCACTGTGCATGGATATATGCGCTATATAAATAGACTATTATTATTATTATTTGTTGCGTTGGGTGAGGATTCTGCGATGTTGGCAACATCGTAACTGGAGCAAAGTGCTCTTCATTGCCGAGAGTCGGTTCAACTTCTTTATGGCTGACGGTAGGATCAAGGTTTACCAACGTAGAGATACACGTCACATCCCAGGATGCCTTCAAGATGTCCAACCATTAGCGGAGCCAGTATCATGATTTATGGAGGCATTTTGTGGAACACTGAGGACTCCATTGGTTACCAAACACATCTCACATCTACGCAATGCAGGGGTGACATATTGCGGCATGCACAAACAACCACATGGACAAATTTGTCGACAGGCTGGCGCAAAGCTCCAAACCACAAGATTCACCATGGATTGCGTTAACCAGCAACACTTTCAGGCACTGCCATAACCCTAACTTCAAGCCTACAGGACTTTACTGTGACAATCTTGAGAGACAACTCAGCCGTCACACGCAGAAATCAAACCATTTGCATCAACTGGGATGGGTTCTTTATGAAAAGCGGAAGAGGATCCCCGATTTTGTCATCTGACTTATTACGTCTTTGGCGAGAAAGTCAATACTTGCGTGAATCAATAGCAGTGATGGTTCTACCAGATATTGAGATTGTTTATTCCTATGCCGTTGAGCAACAAGTGCATTTAAACATATGCCTGGTGATTTTATGGGGTTTTGTTTGAAAAATCATAACCCTCGGTATTTGTTGGAAACTGCTTTTGTACTGCAGATACAGAGCCGTTATTTGACTTGAATCTTTCTTTAACATCGATCTTTCAAATGCATTCATTGCTGTTTCAAATTGTGTTGCTGTCGACATTTAATAGCCAAACTATGGGGGGGGGTACATTCTTTTGTTTTCTTTTGTACCTCAGTTCACTTACTCGGTTATAAAATTTCCTTTTACACCGAGAAATCTATGTGAAGAGAACATGATCAAAGATGCAGGTACGCCAATCTATGTTCAGATCTTGTGTTTCTGTTCATCTAGTAATATAATACCGTGCTCTATGATTTTCGATTTTTTTCGCAAAGATTTCACACTAACGGAGGCGATAAAGAAAAGGGATTTTCCGTCTTGGTTTAACTCTAAAAATAGATTGCGTACTGTATTGCATTTGGAGGCATGTAAGCAAATAGGGAACTGGCTAAAACGGTGATACGCCATAACGGTGACATGCGATTGAACGAAACGGTCACAATTAGACGAAAATGGGATAGATATTTGGTCGAAACGGTGACACTTTTTGGACACAACGGTGACAACAAAAGATACATATATATCCATCGATCATATAATTAACACTGAATTGTCCGTTTTGGCTTGTCACAGTTTTAGCTATAACCCATAAAACGATGACGTCACCAAAATGGGGAACATTTAGAACTCTCGGGTTCCAGTAAGTGAACTGTTCGGCGAATAAAATGTAGTTAACCGTCCATTATTTTCATTAGGAATTCGTCGTTATTTAAATGATATATCGTTGTTGTATTCAGACCGATTTGAACATTTTTTCAGTTTTTGTTCGGTATTGGAGATGCAACTTTGATCATGTCCCTTTAATACACTAAAGATGAGTCTAGGGATAAAAAAGGATGAAAAATATATATATATATATATAAGAGAGAAAAATATGTTTCAGATACAGCAATCAGTCTAGTCTACTCTAGTGTAGATACTGTGCGGGAGGCTTGACATATAATGTCAAAGTACTTACCTGTGCAAACCGAAATACACGTTCAATTGCAAAGTTGAAATAACTGCACAATCTAGTGTTTATCCGCAACCCCGGACTGAATGACTGGCTCCAGTATGTTTACGAGCCCAGAGATTTCATCTATGGGGATGCAGAAGCTGTGGTCTCTTACCAGAGACTCATTCAGGAGGCAACATGTCACGCATGTAAATTGATTCTTCCCAAGAGGACTCTTAGCCACGCCTCCCTTCATCACATGGTCCTGCTGTAGGTCAGGTAAACAGTGACCAAGATGACCTGCGAAACAGTGACACGAAGAGTGAAACTGTCTGACTTGCTGGTCACTTGCAAAAAACTGCATACAGTTAACTCAAAGTAATGGAACACGGTTTGTTTATTTGGGATTACATTTCCTTGAAAAGTAGCTATTCTAGATGTTGCGGTTGAATCCCATCAGGGATCCGACCCCGCGCCCTCAGGGTCAGGCACCCATCGCCAGCACTAAAGATCAGCGATGTAGACCACTCAGCCACCGAGACTTGACTAAAAACGAAGTTCAGCAACTGAGTTCTCTACATGGTCGGCATTCAGTACCCCCCTGATAGGTAATTGTCTCAGTTCTCAATGCCGATATGGCAGTGAAATTTAATATTCACTGACAGTTTAGGAACATTCAAAATCCGTAATGTTTTTCTAAAGTTTAATGTTCATAGTAAAGATCGTAATACTCCAAAACTGACACCATTAGTAAGCCATAATTTGATTTTATTAGGAAGGGAGCTGGAATATTTTGAAAATACGTTTGTTGGCAATTTGGAGAATATATTGCTTGAGTCAAGATTACAACATAAATAGAGTGCAGATAGATGTACATTTCTCCGTTTACATTTATGAAATGTATCATAACAATATTTCTAACCAAAATAAATCATGCAAGAGAACTATCTTCCACCCCACCCATAAAAATCCAAATGGTCACTCCCTTAAATGTGTTTAGATTTCTGTGGCCTATTTCTGATAAATAAATAAGATAGATTTCCTCTGAATTTCTACTATTTCATCGGGTATTTAGGCTGACTAGTTTCAAGGTAGGCCTATGAGTTCATAAATGTTCCCGAGAGGCAAATTAACCTGGTAGCGAAGTAGCACATTCTATACGGGCCCCCACATTTTCAAGAGCTCCGTGCTAATTGAATGCTTTATTGCTATAGTACCAGTGGTGAGTGTTATGTTATTACAGAGCTCCAGATAAGCTGCGTATTTTTTTTTAAATACTTAATTAAAAAATGCGCCAAAAAAAATGAAATGAAGCGTGCCAAAACCTAGTTAAATTTAGTAACATGCAATACCAGTATGTTTGAAACTACATGTACACAGCATGCTTATTGAGCATGAAGCTTTTGATGACATTCTAAACAGCTACAAAAGGTAAGTGTGTACATGCAAGAAGGGAACTATGAAATAAACATATATATGCTGTCTATATATGCCAGATGTTTCTTGTTCACAATTGTTTTCGGCGAGTTTCATCTAAACAATTATGCAGTGAACCAATGCCATGTGGTACATGTTCCAACTGTTAGTGACAAGTGTCTCCTGTCAGCACAGTTATTAATTCACTGGAATAGTTTATACATGTACTTGTAATGCGACACAATATGAAACCACACATTATGAGAACAAAAGGATATTAGAGTTTTATAGAGACAGGAGTAAGAACAACATAATAATTATTTCTGTCAGCTATATAAATGAAGAGCAATACTAAGTTTCGGTTTCTTCTAAATGGACCTAGTGTTTTAAAGTTACATTTTGATGTTCATAACATTTGATTTTTGTGATAATCCGGGAGCATGTGCAACCCAAATACGTCCCATTGGACTTTAGTGGTGAAAGTAAACCACCTAGAAAGGTATTTAAATGGACTTTTAAGCTTCAATAAATGACGTTGATAAGCTGGCATCTGTTTCTATTTAAAGGTTTAAGCTATTGAAGTCATGCCATATTTTCAGGGGTTTTGCGTCTCGCCCGATCAGTCCGAGAGCAGACTTACCAGATTAGTTCATCATATTTTACATTTTGGTTGCTTTTGTAGATGCTGAGAAGCTCTTATAATGTTCAATTTCACCCCGAGGTGTTTTCTCTTTTCTTTTGTGACTGTTCTGAAAGATTGTCTTGACTGCACTGGAGGTCCTCGAGCTGTTGCAGCATTTCAGTGTAAACGTCTCATCTGATGAATCTGTTGTTGATGTCCTTAGCGTGGACACCACGAATACTTTCAAGGAGATAGCTGTGTCAAACAGCGTGCATACCCTTTTGCACAGCATGCTGTCAAGATTCTAATCTCTGATCCGTATACACCTACAATGGTACTCCATTAACTCGTAACGAACTCTTTCATAAATACCTTGACAATTGTTACAGCTTCTGGATCAGGAATAGCAATGGTTTCCATTCACGCTGTAAATTGATACATGTATATGGTAACCTGTATATAATTGTTGCCATTTGAGGACTGTGGCAATAGCCCTAGGATATTCAATTGCACACGTATAAGTGATTCATTACTTTGCTGCTCCTGTAGATGACCCTTCATTGTTTGATTTCCTTCGTGCATGTTTGGCAGCCTTTGCACTTGGTGACAAAATATATCTTTCTCTCTCTCTCGACATGTCATGCCAGAAAAAGAGTTGGTGTACCTGTTCCTTTAGGCGGTTTATACCTTGATGTCCAACCATGGGATATTCATTGCAAAAGCCTAAAACCTAGCTTTATCCTCGTATCCTGGATACAACACCACCAACAAAAATCGTTTGGCTGACTGATCAGGATTTTCCTATTTTCGATAGATGACATCCTTAATCCTATTCATCTGAGGTGTGCACAACATCCATTAACGTTTGGTACCTGGACTTTCCAATGTGACATCCTCTTTGTAATTGGAATGATCGCATCGAGGCAAGTGTTAACGACAGCCAGATCCGGATCTTGTCTTTGGTTCTTGTTATAGATCCTAATCGGACAAGGCACCAATCCAGGTGTTCTGATTGGTTGGTGTCTGTCTTCGTTGCAACTCAGATGATTGCTTGGAGTAGAACATCATTTGCATCTGATTCAAACTGTTTCTGTGCCTCTGTGACCTTAATACAATGGCGACACTCACCACAGGGAAGTGCCAAATAAGTCTCCAGCCTCACGGGGCAGCGAGAATATGCATCTACACAGCTGTGAGATACTCCATCCATATGATCCACTGTGAAACTGCATTGAGTCAACTCTTATCTGGTAAGCTGTACTTGTGGTGATTTCAATCTGAACGGCCAGGTTGGACTCTTGTCACATTCGTAGGTCATGTGTACCTTTCAGGAACAACAATCACAGAAGTGAAGAAACTGAGATGGTGGCTATGGCTATAGCTGAGATGGTGACTATTCATACAGACAAAAAGCGGAATTTGAAAGGTTGTCACCAACTGTTTGAGTTTCCCATCAATCAATTTTGGAAGTCATCCTCGGGCAACTGAACATGCTGCCAGACTGTCATCATACTTTAAAGTCATCTCTATCAAACAATACTAGTGGCTTGCTTTCACCGTCCCACTAGGAGGGAAGACTCAGGAATATTTTTCTTCTGCAAAACTGTTTTTTTTTCTTCATCTCATGGCTCGAGACACTCTATGTTTCATAGATATTCGCCGACACACTATTTACCTTTTCAAATATTTTTATTCAGGGAAGGTTTGATTTGTGAAGTAATTACAGGAATATAAATGCAGTTAAAAGCAGATCAAAGTTGGAATGTGAGGGCGCAGAGCATTTTCATGATTCATTCCGTAATTATAAACTGACAAATAAACATGTATCTGCAAGTTATTTTTGATTTAAGGAGTCTATTTATTTTCTCAAAACTTGACAGCAAGCTATTCATTTTCAAAGTCGTCCAATCCCCCTGGCTAAAACTCAAATGGTCGCTCTTCTAGGATTTCATGTAACGCAGTTGCGGCTGCCGCTACGTAAGGAGGCGACCATTAAATTTTTAGCTTGGGGGTGGAGGGGTGGGGGCGGGGGGCTGGAAGTTGTTTCTCTTGCAAACTTTTTTTTACGCCATGGTCTGAGACAATCTACTTTTTTTCTTGGATAATTGCAAACAAGGTATTTATTTTCAAATATCACGTTTGATATTCAATGTAATTACAGGAATGTATAATGTATTAAATGGGGTTGGGGGTCCAGAATTTTGTGAAACGGAGTGCTAAAAGCTTGATCGCAACGAGCGGAATCAGCTACGAGACGAGTGTTGTAGGCGGCTTTAGGGGTATCCTGCCGAGGAAATGTTTAATTCATAGAAACTCTAAGATACATTCCTGACTAGAGGGGGGGGGGGGCGGGGGGGGGCGGGGGGGGGGGGGGGGGGCGGGG
>JAUELE010268085.1:0-10091 GCA_031471655.1 Diodora aspera | reverse complement strand
ATGTATGTACCAAGTTTTGTGGAAAAGCCTTAAAGACTTTCAGAGATATGGTCCGGAAACGAAAAAAGGACGGACGGGCAGACGGACAGACGGACAGACGGACAGACATGCTGATAGCTATGTCCCCCCGCATTATATGCCGGAGGGATAATGATACACAGGCATACCATGTACCAGCCAATAAAAAAAACGCGATACAGTTACACAACATCCTGCTAGTCACACGATACAGATACACAACAACCTGCTGGTCACATGATACAGAGACACACACCAACCTGCAAGTCACATGATACAGAGGCACACATCAACCTGCAAGTCACATGATACCGAAACATGACAATCTTCAAAACACATACGAACCTGCAAGTCACATAATACAGAAACATACCAACCTGCAAGTCACATAATACAGAAACATACCAACCTGCAAGTCACATGATACAGATACATACCAACCTCTAAATCACATAATACAGAGACATACCAACCTGCAAGTCACATAATACAGAAACATACCAACCTCCAAATCACATAATACAGAGACATGCCAACCTGCAAGTCACATAATACAGAAACATACCAACCTGCAAGTCACATAATATAGAGACATGCCAAGCTCCAAATCACATGATACAGATATACCAACCTGCAAGGCACACGACACAAATATACCAACCTGCAAGTCACATGATACATTCACACCTACCTGCAAAACACATGATACATACGTGTACACTAACCTGGAAATGACATGATACAGAAACATACTAACCTGCAATGCATAGGAGACAGACAGACCGAGCTCTCCGCCGCTAACCCCGGGCGTCACCACAGCAAATATAGCAGAAGTAAATATTACAGCTGTCCCCACCCAATCCAGATAATAGGCCAACCACCTTCAAACAAATGGACAAATTCATTTTCAGTGTTACTCTCAGAGGTCGAATTCTTCATAAAAATAGATTGACAGAAAGAAAAGTGAAAGCAGATCCCATTTAAGTCGCATTTTACAACAAGCATTGTATTACTGGGGTCATATTCTCTCTAGACGGGGCCTATGTTCACGAGAGAAAGGCAGAGCATGCGCATCGGCTGTTGGACCAATAAGATCCCTTCTATTAAATAAGGCACCAATCGGATCACCTCTATAATGGGAGGCACACGAGGTGCCTTACCATCTATCACTGCCCGGAAGTCCCACTGGGTAAAACAATATTGTGAGAGGAAAGCCAAACCTGTTTGATAGGACGCCTCCAAAGTAGAAAACTTGGTTGCCATCCACCCTTCGTTTGGACTCTTCCACGAATCTATCGATTGCGTTGTATGCTCTAATACTGCTGGCGCCAGTCAGGGTCTCGCTGAAGTGGGCATAGATGGGGGAGCGGGTGACGGACTCGATACGTTTCAGCTGACGAGAGGTCGGGATGTAGAAATTCTGCAAATACCATTTTCAAATGGATGAGCGAACTAGCTAGAGTTGAGGGATGTCTCGTAGCATGAATCATCCTCGGAAAGTAGGGTATGTGAGATTTGGCCCAGCTTTTGTCCAGTACCCTGGATTCACTCATATCAAGAACTATCGTTAGTTGTAACCGGTTTGATACCACGTCACTCCTCGGATGCCCCATGGGTTGCAAGCATGAGGATACTGGGGTCCTATTCTTTCTGGTGTTAGCTTACCTGGACAAGGTAGTACAGAATAAGGAAAGGAAATTGAATGCATAAGATCCCCATTTTAGTCGCCTTGCACGACAAGCATTGGGTTACTGAGGCCCTATTCTATCTAAGTGACACTACATGTACGTCACTCCCCGGAAGCCACACTGGATCATAAAGATAGACCTAAGGAAATGAGAACCGATGGTGAGTTAGCCCTACTCACTCAGGACGACATACCCTACGGCCTACACGTCCCTGGATATAAACACTCCTAAATTCGAAACAAAATCACTATAAATGCAGAAAACAAACATATAAACATAATTAACATTTATCTCCGCATAACACAACACGACTACTCGGCAATAGACCCCACAGCTGTAACCCCAGACCTGGTTTAACAGTAAAACTGTGAAGGAAACTCTGCAAGCAGATGCTCACAACAAGACTAATTCTCGGCAATTACCTCACAGCTGTAACCCCAAACCTGACTTAACAGTCAAACTGTGAATGAAACTCTGCAAGCAGATACTCACAACGCCAGGATTACTTCTCGGCAATAGACCTCACAGGTTTTAACCCCGAACCTGGCTTAACAGTCAAACTGGATAGTCCTTGATGATGTCTGGGGAAGTGACCACATTCCCATCATCACTACTATACGACAGATCTATGTTGAAAGTTCAGAACCAATTAAAAAAAACCTTTCTTTGGTTAACTTCAACAAAACTGACTGGAGCAAGTTCCACAAAATATGCTCTGAGACAGACGTGGAAGCTCTAAATAACCCAAACACAGACATGCACGCAGACAACATAACACAAGCGAGCATAGATGCAGTAAAAGAATAAATACTGTTCAACACTGCAAATCATAGCAAATCAACAGTTCACTGATGGTCAAAACAAATGCACACATCCCGCAAAAAACTCCATTGAAGCATATATAAAGACAAAAAACAAACAAACAAAAAAACCCCAACAACATTTGCATCTCCTTCAAAAGACAAAACAACTTAAAAGTCAGGTTAACAGCCCAATCAAAAGCCATGTGGCAAACATTAAAGTTTATAAAGGGCAATGCCATGAAAAACACCCCCACTGAAAGGGGTAAAGGGTATCAAAAACGTTGCTGACAAGCTGGCAAAACAACTTGCATGCGCAAGCAGCAAACAAAACCACTCCCCGGCCAAACACAATGCCATCAATAATGTCCCTAAATATACCAAACAGTCCCACAAAACGAGCTTAAAATATACTGCAATCTCACAATGCAAGAGCTCAAACATGCAATACAATCCACAACCAAAGGCACTACTCATGGTCTGGATCTAACCAGCTATCAAATAAAAAAACCCAACTAACATATAACCTCGAAAATCAAATTCCAAAACCCCTCAACCAAACATGGCATAAAGGGGAAGTTAAAAAAGCAATGGAAAATTGCTAAAAACTCCCCATACCAAAACCTTAAAAGGATGAAACAGATCTAAACTCTTACCGCCCAATGTCTGTTACCTCAAATCTAGGCAAATTTATGGAGATAATTACAAACAATAGGCTATCCTATCATCTCCATAGAAGCAATCTTCTTAAACACGACCAAGGTGGATTCACAAAGGCGCAAACATCATAGACTACTTGACCAAGTTACAATATGGTATAGACTTGGGTCAATTTAAACCCCAAAACACAGCCACCGTAGACTTCTCAATGTACGGTATGACATACTGGCCTAATTCAAAAGCTACTAACTAAAAATCTACAGGGTAACCTTGTAAACTACATTCCTAGTTCCTCACAAACCACACAAATAACCGTAGGTCTGTACTAAAACAACCCTCAATTATCTCAACAACTCTCACAAACATACCAAGCACTCCTACAACAAAATAAATCAGTCTTCCTAACCTGGGTACCTGGCCACACAGGTATAAATCGTAATGAGCAAGCTGATACTCAAGCTAAGTTAAGTACAACAAACCAAATATAACTGTCGCAATACCCTATACAAAAGCCTAAATCAAACAAGAAATAACAGCCAAATAAGTTAATAACTGTACTAAACATACAATACAAAACAATACAACCAAAAAATGAAAAAATAAAATTCAGCAATATCATCCCAATGTCAGCATGGACGCCGCCATCACCGGGCTCAAACCCTAAACACACTCTAAACTGCACTCACTGCAAGGACAGCGCAATATAGAACATGCACTTATTCACTGCACTAAATATACCCTCCAGTGCCGTAACTCGCAATTACATTGGGCCAGGAGTAACACACCATACACAGTCAACTATACCCACCAGCAAATCAGACTCACTACTGGCAATTTTTCTAAGACAGACCCAATTAAGTGCTAAAACCTAGGTAAACACCAACCAAATCCCTAGTAATAATTTTTCAAATAACATTTTTAAAAATAATTAAAAAAAATAATAAAATGGAATTAAATAAATTTCTCTTTTACACTACAATAACACCTGTATTTACTAACAAACAAAAACTTCCTTCCCAACTATCTCCTTTAACATGGGGCCAAAATACCAACACACTCCCCCTACCTGTAGGCAATAAACCCACCGGGTATATCAGTATATCAGGGCGCGTATGCATGAGCCGGTAGTAAGTCCATAGCGCGGAAGTAAGTGGCAACGTCGGATGTAATTATACGTTGAGCTCAACGGGTTGCACGAGCGCCTACTTCCAACGTTAGCTACTACCAGCTCATGCATACGGCCCTGATATACTGATTAACCATTAACCTCTCTCTGTCTATCTTACGTCACACTCTTAACACTAATTCTGTTCAAGATATTTCCATTTTTCTTCTGTTGTCAATTCTCTCTACACACTCACTTCCTCCAAACAACCGTCTGTGCTAAACTGTGGGAAAAATAAATTGCTTGAGTGTCATCAGATCAACGCAGATGAGACTTTACCATTTTATGCCATGCAAAGTTAATTACCTGGTTCGTAAGCACGGCGCCGATCACATTTTGACACCCGAGTGGCCCGTCTTAATTGTCGATTCGAAAATCAGAAGGGAACTCTTTTGTTTCTTAAATATTTCTGTTATTCAGAATACAGTTTTATAGGATAATGCTTGCAGTTCAGAGCAATATATAACTTATGTGTTACTGCAGATGAAAGCAATTCATTAGACCACTCAAAGAAATATGATGTTTCTCTTCACTCTTTTCTAATTCGTCTAGAGAGCTGAAATACATTTATCAGAGCTGAAAGACGCAAGGGAAATCTATTTTTTCCTAAGATAATTGCAGACAAACAATGTATTTGTTATTTATCTTTTAATGTGGGCACATTTAATATTTATGTATTTACAGGAGTATAACATGTCGTTAAAAGGGGTGGGGATGAAGGTTAACTGGAATATTTTTATTGAAATGAACAAAATATGTTTATCTCTACAAACTATACTGACGTCCAAAAGAAAGTATACGAAATGATTTCAATTATTTTCCCTTACGTCGTTATGCCATAGTTGATCAAAACGATGCTTGGATTTCGGTGAGTGTAATTTGATTGACATCCTCTCATTGATAAACCTTCCAAGTCTTGAAGGGATATCTCTTGTATATCCAATGCATTTATGAATTTTTCAATAATCTCTCAAAATCTTGATATACTTTCTTTTGGACGTCAGTATATTTATGTTTTACTTTTCTCTCATGCAATCTATTTATTTGTCCATGTTCTTCTGCAAACAAATTGTTTTTCAAAATCTTCCAACACCGCTAAATGGTCGTTCCATTAATATGCATCAACACTGGGTAAATATGAACTACTGTACACCTTCACATGGATTAAATATTTAAACTGTTCCATGGCTGGGATGCAATTAGATGCCATGCCAACCTAGCACCCTGTTCAAACATTAACTTTTGTTGGATGTTGCATTTCTTGTCCAGAATGTCTAGAATGTGTACCGTGGAACACAACATCGTTAGACGCTGTTCATTTCCAGACGTGCATGTTTAATAGTTTGTTTTAGTTCCCTGCACTGTGATCCCTGTGTTTTTAAACAATTTATCTGATTAATTGCATTTACGTGGAGTTATCGATTGCAAAGAAGCCAGATGATAGCCACAACACAACAGCGCTGCAATATTCTCCAGCATGTCTGGCCCGGAAAAGGATGACGGCTTATTTCTCCACTTTGCCTGGACAAACTTTTCCGATATAATGAACCCTCTTATCAGCCAATGTGATGTTTCCGGTGTTGATTTAAGGCCTCAGGAGACTAGCGCCGTTGGGAAATTAGAAACGTGACTTCAAAACACCAAACAAAACTAAAAAAGCTATTTCAATGTTTGATCCTTCTGTAAGAGGTTTGACATCAATTCGATGATTACTGCGGTCCTTTTGCAATGCAATCTCTCAAAGCAATGTGAAAATGAATATAATATGCTTTCTGAAATGAGCTCGTAACCATCTTTTGTCATCTTAAATATGTCTGGGATTATATAAGATTCGTTTTTCTGGATGGCTTAAATACTTAAGAGAGTACAAAAACAAGGTCTGTCAAACAGTATTTATGATAACACCAGTATGTAAGTGAGCGAGTGAAATAGATTTTTACATTGCAGGAGCAATATTTCAGCCATAGCGCAATGTGCAAGAGGCATATCAGGAAAAGGGACAACACAGGATCGATAGTAAGAAAGTGAAAGCAAAAGATCCCTATTTTAGTTGCCTTGTACGACAAGCATTGGGTTACCGAGGCCCTATTCTATCTAGAAAGCCCCCACGTCAGAAATTGCTCTGAACTGCCGAATAACACAAACATTACTTGTCAAACTATATTCTTGACAAAACAAGTATGTAAGACATTCCTCTGAACTGCAAAGTATACAAACATTATCTGTCAAACTGTATTTTTGGTAACACAAATATGTAAGAACTTTATAATTTTCAAAATCGTCAAATAAAGGAAGGTCTGAACGTGACCCGCATGGTACCTGAAAAAAACAGTTAATTGCCTTTGCATTGCCTTATCGTGTGTTTTAGCCCTACGATGCACTGCAGGCAAAGTGGTGAAGCATGAAAATGTTCTCACAAAGATAAAACATCTAATTAAACCACTCATGATATACTGATAAAGCTATTGTTTGGATAAACCATTAACAACATTGGATGTATAACCTTTTATTGTTAGACATTGATTTCTTGCAACAAGTGTTATACTGAGGAACAGTTCATCACACAATTGACAAATAATTATACTGATTATTTTTAGAAAACAATACAAAAACATTTTACTGAAACAAAAGCTAAATATTTACCCTGAATGAAATCGTTTTAGATTCAATGAACTTCTGAACTTTTGGCATCTTCGCTAATGTACCAATTTGCATCTTTGTGTTTTGCGGAAGGATTGGTTGAACTAGTTTCTTTGTTTAAAGCCATCATGATCATCGACTACGCTATTATTATTTTTCAAGATATTGGTTCGAAATGGACGATAACGTTTCAGTGGTTATAACTGGGTTTAGTCTAAGCTGTTAATTAGATCTACTTCTTGTAGAATAAAAGGTTTAAGCGGAGAATGAGACGTTAAATTCGACCAAAACATCTGTACCCGATTGACACTGCTGGGGTCCGACTAAAACATAATGTTGCAGTGCATGTACTTAAGGGCTCCCAGTACTTCTTGTAATAGGATTGTATACTACTGTTACAGGGGCAGCGGAAGCACTTTCTCACAGAGAGAGGTGGCTGCCATGGAGTTAGCGTCACAAGGTATTACAGTCCTCCCCCTGGAAAACCCCCCACAACCAACGTGTTTGACCCCAAAAAAGTGGAGTGGGGATGTTGTTGGGGCCTCAGCTCTTGAATCCCCCCCGCTCATGTACTACTACTACTACTACTACTACTACTACTACTACTTCCTTATTGCCTGATATTACAGGAATATTTAAAAACATCTTTTTCCACCTCTACAGGTGATTGGAGCAACATTGCATCTTTATGTGATTTAAGATTTACAAGTATACACACGATAGCTCCGGAGGAAGAAATTTCATAATGGGGGGGTGGGGGGGGGCTGACTCTGAACATGCAAACCGGGGGGAGTTACAATCATACCATGTCTTCAAAGGTACATGCAGCTTCTTTTATTAGGATCATGATTTGTTTTATTAACCAATACATCTGATTGATTGTTCTTTTAACTGGTATGCACTTGTGTGCATTATTAAATTTAATCCTTATCTTAAAAGCATAAATGCAATCCAGTGAAAGGGAAAAGCCCCCCCCCCCAACCTCGCTCATACGGGTCAGCAATACGTTTACAGTATGAAAGAACATATGCATATGTATGTTATAACAACTGCTATACAAGAAATACAAATATATTATCAGTTGCAACAGTAACATCAGAGACTATTTGTGCGTGAAAAATGTCTGAGTACATTTGTAAATATCTGTATTTCGCTTAGATTCTAATAGCGAGACAAAGGAATTAATACTATTTCGGTAAGCATTTTTCTATTTTTTATTATCCACAAACAAACAAAACATGAAACTCATCTTCAATTCCATTACTACCTAAAACAAATATAAAAATAGATCTTAGTCTGTCTAAATTCACAGAAATTCCACACAAACCATGTCTAAATCATGTTAACGTTACACGTAATGATTTATCTGTAAGTAAAAGTAAATATTGCTCTGGTTAAAATAAGGATTTGAACGACGTGAAAGACATGCATAACTAAACAGTGGGTATTAAATTGCAATAAAAAGTATGAATACGACTGGAGTTGAATTTATTACCAAATAAAACGTATTTTGCGACTCTGGAGAACCTAGTTGTATTTATCTATTGCATACAAATAAGACCCATTTCCCTCGTCGGAGCAAATTGTTCAATCACTGGTTCTAATCATTCCTCGGCCTATTATATGCAGCCGGAATATCCCATACGTTTCATTTGTATTAATCCAGTACGGCTCAGAAGTCCAGAATCATTATTGGAAAATGTGGGTTTATGTGAGAGAGTAATTACAGAAGTCCCAGAGCAATATTAAGGCTACCGTCCCAAGGATAAAGGTATTGGCTGAAAGATTCGCCGTGATTTCACAAATTGCGTTAGTAGCGAGGAACTAGATAGCATTGCGTCCGTCGTTCCACCGCGAGACTTGAAAGACGGGAAGGTCTTGGTCTCTGGTGACTATCAGCACTCTGCGATCAATGTCCATAGTCACAGTGGGATGGTATACTTTAACGGAGATCATACTCTGTCTACAGTGAAAGATGCTTTAAGAGTCTTGAGACTTACAATTTTATTAGGATTATATATGTATTTTTGAAGTGATGCCAGAATTGGAAATGCTTAAACATAAGCTTTAAAGATTCCATGGATCTTATGAGATCATCTATCTTGCTTGGGATTAATGTTCGAAGTCATGGTTAATATGGAACGATGAAATGTAATATCATTTTGTGCGATGTATTCACGACTCCCGATTCAATGGGATTATATCGGAAGCGGTATTCATCAATCTACATAGACATTAGCGTATTGAGGCTGGCATCAGTGTGACTTGTGTTGCAGCCGTGACTCGGTTTCCAAGCACGCCGTTCTGATTGGACAAGTAGCTTATCGCTACGGTTCTGTTTTATTCTCTCTTCCGTCAGTTCTCATGCAGAACAACTGATAGCCATGATGTTAACAATACGCGGCTGACTAGTTCACGTACTCGGCAACCAATGCAGTTCGGTTGGTAGTGTTTTGTGTACACATACATGATGATTCTGGACTTGACACGGCTACCATTGCAGATTTGTCAACACTACGTGTTAATTGTGTTTGTACTTGTTTCGTCACTTGTGACAGGTAAGGTTTTAGAAGTTACCCACTTGTTTGTGTTGTCTTACATGCAATGTATTTTCATTTTAGGTTCAAGATTAATTGTGTGTTAACAGGAGCGGATCCAGGATTTGTATCAGGGGTTATGATTTCTGGAAAGTTTTGAAGAAACAACATACCAAATAGTGCGATTTAAGTCCATTTTGACGAGTTCTCCTGATATCTTTTGGGTTGATATGGTGCTTGCTCAGTAAAAACACAAACAGTCGAAAAGATTAGCTGGAGGGTTGGGGGGGGGGGGGGGGGCTGCTTATGATAAAATTTGGAATCGAAGGCTGTCACTTGCAGGTTGTACACTCATCGCTATTTGAAACAATGTTTAGTTTCTATCTATACTGACGTCCCAAAAAAGGTATACCAAGATTTTGAGAGACTACTGAATAAATTCACAAATGTGTTGGATATGCAACAGATATCCCTTTAAGACTTGGAAGGTTTATCAATGAAACGAGGTCAATCAAATTACACTCATCGAAATCCAAGCATCCTCTTGATCAACTATGGCATAAAGACGTAAGGGAAAATAATT
>JAUELE010268074.1:0-10092 GCA_031471655.1 Diodora aspera | reverse complement strand
GATCGTAAACTCTTACGATCAACTTTTAAAACCAAGTTTAAACTATCATTCCAGTTAACAAAACAACTTAAATCTGTGCAACATGACCTAAAATCACTCCTAGATTGTGTTGAGAAATATGGACAAATGGATGTCACGTTGGTTTCAAAATTAACCGTGTTGCTAAGATTGTTCTTAACTAAGATCGATTTGTGAAACAGACCCCAGACCATTGCCGGAGCTTACTACTGCACCCTTTTGAGCAAGTTACGAGATGCTATCAGACAGAAACGTCGCGGTGTGCTCACCAAAAGAGTATGCGTGCCTGTTAGCTGACAAGCACCTGCTCACACGTGTCAAGCAGCTGCTGTGGAAGCAAGGCGCTGTGGCTTCGATATTTTACCGCACCCGCCCTATTCACCTGCTCTTGCGCCCTGTGACTTCTTCTTATCCTCAGACATGAAAAATTCACTTCGTGGACGACGTTTTGACGACACGAATGAGGTCATTCAAGAGGTGGAGAGTTGGTTTTCCATGAAATCAGTGGACTTCTATTCAGGCGGTCTGCGCAAGGTCAAGAAACGGTGAGAGAAATGTGTAACTCTGGATGGTGACTATGTAGAAAAGTCCTAAGGACAAGACAGCAAAATAAAGTTTATCTCCTGATTACGTCTTGGTGATAATTAAAACTGTTTGATACCCCCTCGTATGTGCAGTTGTCGATGACAACTTTAAGAAATTATATGAATTAATATATTTTGTGTTCCTTTGTCACCTACTTATTGAACTATACTAATTTGTTAGGATATACAAACAATATACACAATGAATGGCCACTAACCATTGTGACAACAGTAGCCTAAATAATCTAAAGACGTACGTTAAATACACAAATACACAAAAGATAGAGCATGTTTGTCGATTTTGCAACCTTTTGGATAGTCTAATTTATTTTGGGATCCCCATGCCATAAAATGGAAAGAAGGCATTCCGAACTTTCCGACAATCTTGAAAATATTTGTAAACCTTCGAGCTCCTCCCCTCATAGCGAGGCCCCACCGCACCCCTTTATTGATGGCGTGCCTGATGTTGTAAATAGGGCACATGCACGTTCTTGGCCAACACAAGCCCCGTTGTGCTTAATCTGTAACACAGAAAACACAAAAAATTCTAAGGTTTCTTTAACCTACAAATGCAATCGCATTTTTCCGTGACATTTGACTTGATTTAATTTGACAATATCTCATCAAACATGAAATAAATTTATAAAACAGATAAATGACAATGTAGTTCATTAAATTTATATTACTTTAAATGTAAATCTATTGAAACTAAAACTATATAAACTTTTTATGCTTAATTTTATCATAAATACCCAAGTGGGGTTGCTATGAGCAATTGGTTGGTCTTATATACTGACGTCCAAAAGAAAGTATACCAAAATTTTGACAGACTACTGAATAAATTCACAAATGCCTTTTTTTTATACGAGAGATATCCCTTCAGACTTTGAAGGTTTATCAATGAGATGATGTCAATCAAATTACACTCGCCGAAATTCAAGCATCCTTTTGATCAACTATGGCAAAAAGACGTAAGGGAAAATAATTGAAATCATTTGGTATACTTTCTTTTGGACGTCAGTATAAAATATTATCTTTGACGCCAATCTGAAAATGTGTTCTAAAAATGAATCAAGAATTAATATTTATTACAATAATGAGAACTGTAGTGTTTTATTTATGCAATTAATAATGTATGGTTTCTCTTTGTTGCTGTACATCTATTTTATTTTTTTTTTCTTCTTTAAAATTTTACTACTGTAGCATCTTGGGAATGAACTTATTTGGCTGTAAGTTCTGTGGCATCGTACATGGCCGACGAAAATGTGATCGCAGGAATTTTGATTCCCTCCTATGGGCAATTATTACTGTATTTCAGGTATAGTAAAAACAAGCATGCCCAAGTCAAGTCCAATAACTCTAACCTGTGTTGCGTCCAGCTTACTCTGCCTCCCTGTGTTTAGATCCCCAGTTTTGTTTCTGTCATCGGTCTTTGAACTAACCACCGCAGTACATTATATAGACATGTTATCAGGCCTCGATTTTAGTTTGGAAAATGGCGCTGTACTAGCTAGCTTTACTACCAACTTCTGTAATTAGCTACAGAAATAGTTTGTAGCATCAGCTAGCTGAATTTGTTTGGTTTTGTGGAACTCTGAGAGTTGTCACTCAACTTGTCAATTCTGTCGAGCATGTTATATACCTCAGAAATCCATTCTACATATGATTCTCTTTTAAAAATGTAAATTAATTTATTCTTTCTTAGTTGCCTTCTTAATTTGCTGATAATTGTATGTAATTATATGCATGACAACATTATTTTATTGAATTCATTAAGATAAATTATACTACTTTCATTTTGTTTCTTCATATAATTTATCTCTTAGTTTGTAATTTAAAGAGTTGTTAATTGTCAAAGTGTTTATAAGCAATTTAAATGATACTGCCCTAGTTTTAAAAAAGCATGCTCGTAGATCTATATTCTTTGCTATTTGTCTGAACATGCAGATTGCTTTTAAATATATCTGCTTAAATGTTAATCTGCTCCCCAGTAGTCTCTGTTGTAAATTCTCTCCAGTCCTTCATCAATCATCTTGCCAAGTCAAGATCAATTTATATCTAATTGTTCTATCATTCCTCACATGTTTACAGATTTTGATGAAATTGTTGAAAAAAAATTGATATATAATGATACCTGCATATCACATCAATGATTCAGAAATCTGCATAATTGTTGTCTCACTTTTGCAGACCATTCTATTTTAATATGCTACCAAATGCTAATTTTTCATTCTTTTGAATGTGAATTGAGGACTTTTATTTACACCTCCCACAAAAACTTAAGCAACATCGAGTATATGTGATCTACCTAGTTTGTCTATATAACAAATGAAACTAAAGTTGCTGGTTCTGGTACTTTATTGTTTCCCTCAGAAACTGACGCATGTAACAGAAAAACAATAATCTCTAAGACACCTGTGTGGGATCAGAATGACAGTGGTTACAAAAAAGTTTGTGCAAAGACCCCTTCAGACAGAACAAACAACAGAATTACTGGGCACAAGGACACCATCGCTGCTCTTCCAGAACAACGTCAAAGACGTGTATGACCACCTTTTGCATGAATGCATGCCTAAACATGATGTGGTGTGGACCAAATCAGCCTGACTAGCTGGCATTGGGGGATTGATGGCCATTCTCTTGTCTGTGAATGGACATGTTTATCACAAGCACACCTACTGAGAGTATCCAGAGCATGCCCAATGGGACTGAAGTCAGAAGATCTACCTGGCCACATCATCTGGTTGATGTGATTTGCCAGAAGCACTTCTGTCACAACTCGGTGTGCTCCTGCATTACCTTTGTGAAGATGAAGTTGGCACCCATCTTTTCAACAAGAGGAATAATGACTTTGTCCGTGTAAAAAAATTCTCTCATCATTCAAGGCACCTTTCCTGAAGACAGTAAGATTTCACAGCCCTGACCATCCAGCTTCCACCTCTAAAACAGAAATGTTCTGTTCTGCAAAGGTACAGTTCACTAATCTCTCAAACACACATCCCTAGATACATACACAACCATCAGTATAGTCTATGCAAAACCTGGACCCATCCCTGAAGAGTGCATTGCTCCTACAACTGACCTTCCAACTGTGGTGAAGGTCCACCCAACCAAATCTAACTTGACAATTGTGGTAAAGGTCCACCCAACCAAATCTAGCCTGACGATTGTGGTGAAGGTCCACCCTACCAAATCTAGCCTAATGATTGTGGTAAAGGTCAACCCAAACAAATCTAGCCTGATGATTGTGGTGAAAGTCCACCCAACCAAATTTAGCTTGACGACTGTGATGAAAGTCCACCCAACCAAATCTAGCCTGGCGATGTTGTGATGACATGGTAATGTGCTTCAGTAATAATGCAGTCTATAGAGAATCTGTTCCTGTGAGCAGGAGTTAGCTGTTGTGAAATGGGTCGGCCAGAACAGGCTTCAGCCACCTTCATCCCACCTTCAGCTATGCCAACTGTCCGGGAAATTTCATTATGTGTCAAATGTTGTCTGACCATTCTGTGTTCAATTCTCCTTGGACGTTGCACTCCATCTTCACCTTGTAAACTCAATCAAGCCAAATCAAACTTATGAAGCATATACCCAAGCATCATTTTGCCTGTGCAGTTAAGGGGATGGTGCATTTGGCTAAATCATGAGAATGAACTAATAATCGTGGAAAAAATATCTGCAAATATACCTTTGTAGCTTACACATTTGTGGGAGTGTATTGAAAAAATTGGAAACTTTATGCATTTTGTATATGACATTATATTACAGCAAAAAATCCTTAAAGCTGTGAATTACTTTCTCTTTATCTGTTTTATAATCTGTTAATTACAACAACTGTCTTATCATCTGATGAAGGAAATGACTTGCCTTGGAAAGATGTACAGAGTTCTATAAAGAATTAATTTCTGTTATATTTTTGTGATCAAAATGACAGCTCTCAGATTCCACCAAACCAGCTAGAACATTTAGGAGTAGAAGTAGTACATGCATGGAAGACTGGTGTTGTGTGAAATGACAATACGGTACAAAGTTGGTGTAAGATTGAAGATGACGTGCGTGGTTGTCTCCCTTCATGCACATGTAAAGCCACAGATCAGTGTTTCACAATCAAGTCTTCGTCCATTCCCAGGTGTTTGGTATTCAAAAAGAAAAAAACAATAATTCTATTTTTCTTACATTTACAATTTGAAAAACTTATTGACATAAAATATTGTACTTAGAAAACTGCTGTCTGTTTATCTCATTTGACATACATTATCGGTAAGTATGCTCAGACATGTCACATTGATATAAACAGACAGAATAAGCAAATATTGTTGTCTTGTGAAACCTCTGTTTATCTTCAAACATTGGCAGACGTGCATTTTATAAAACAAAAATTGAATGTAATTTTATGAAAACTTTTGTCGATAGTTGTTAAGTATTCTGATGATTTTAGCGTCATCTTGCTGATCAGACAACTCAAAGGCAAGAAAGCCACATGTCTTGTAATGTTTATCAACAAAATTGAAAGAGGTATGGGATAGTGCAGTGGTTAGCATAACAACCCAGTATTAAAAGTCTGTCAGCCTGCCTTGGCAGTTGTGTGTCCAAACCGTACCTGGCCAGCTCTTGCAGTCTGGAGTTACAACTCTGATGCATGTATCAGAAATATCACTTGGATCAGTGTCACCCCCATCCGCCCCCTGTTCCCATACAGACCATACAAAATCCTTATCCCCCTCTGATGGTGTCACCCAGTGTGGTCTGTACACCTTGCACTCCTACCGAGGCCAATGGGTGACATGGCTATGGCTGGAAGATTGCCAAATTAAAAATCAGCCAGAATTGGTGAGTAAGTTTGGATTTAACATAACTTTCAGCAATCTTTTAGCCATATCATAATAGTGCACCTATATATAGGACTCGATCTCTGAGCTGAAAGATTCAAACCCAGAGTACTGGGCCGACATGCTAACCACTCTGTTATCCCAAGCCACCATCCACAATTAAACGTTAAAACACGGGGTTCCACAAGACAGTGAACCTTGACCTCCTCCAGACAACAGTGTGTTAATGACCGTTTTTCCCCTGTCGCATGCAGTATCCTAGGCATGAATCTGTTTGGTGGTAAATTTTGTGAGCGTGAAGATGGAACTCCCTGTACGTGTGATGACCGTGGACGACCTAACATAACATGTCACTGTGACCGGGTCAACTTCGATTCGACCCTTTGGTCACTTGTCACAGTTTTTCAGGTATGGTATAAAATGGTTAGGATTGTAAATAACCTTTTTTTCTTCACAAAAATTGAATTGAATCTCTTTTCAACTTGTTAAACAAACAGTTTTGGTAATAAATTTTTAATTTCCAAAAGCACCAAGAAAAATTAATACTGTTTTACTACTAATTGTTAATGTCAAATATTTGAGTTTTGCTAATAAAACTGGTGACATTGAATTTGCAATTAATCTGTGTTTGATTAATGCATGTTTGAAACTGTTCTATTTACACACATATATGTCAACTAATATTCAGTAGTATACTTACAAACAGGTTGGAAACTAGGTAGAAACAAGCAAAGTATGTGATGTAACTTAAAATCAAGACCTTACTACAAATTCAAATTTTCAGTGACTGCAATTTGTATCTGCAATTGCAGCGAATTAGATGTAGACTAATTCAATTTAAAAATATTACTGCAATTTTGAAGATTCTGCAAATGACATTTAAAATCAATTGGTAAAAGCTACTCGAAATGATATTGTTAATAAAGTGCTCAAAGGTCATCAGAGATCAGTTTCTGATATAAGAATGGCTTGTGTTCATGGTGTGTAAATTCTGATAACCCAAAGTTGGGATTATATATGTAGAACTCTGTACTCTGTACTGTGATGTAGCTTGACCTATTGGTTGTGCTTTCCACTGTGTATCCTTTAAAGATTAATGAATACAGTTTTATACTTTTTAATTAACATTAATCTTTTCAAAAGTTTTAGTATTAAAAGATTCTGAGAATTTGGAATAAGAGAGAATAAAGTAATGTTCATTATGATTGTGTTAACAACAAAAATATTGTTACAATGTTGTTCTAATTGTTAAGTGTTGCAGTGAAACAATAGAAGGTACATGTGATTTGTACCTGTCATACCTGTAAGTTACCTGGACAAATTCTGCTGATTACAGGTGCTCACTCAGGAAGACTGGAACACAGTGTTGTACAACGGCATGTCTAAAACCTCTCAATGGGCTTCACTGTACTTTATAGCATTAATGACTTTTGGGAACTACGTCCTCTTCAATCTTCTCGTTGCCATCTTGGTTGAAGGATTTTCCACTGAGGTATGCTTTTGAAAAATTACCTTTTTGTTGAAAGTTGCAGCATCTTTAGACTTGGTCTGTATTCTAAGGCTCTGGAATTGTTTAAAGATATGTAAAAGGAGAGCAAAAGTGATTTTCCTTTTTTTACCAAAGCCTGAGCAGAAAGGAGTATCAAAGAGTAACAAGCTTCAATTTTTCTGCCTCAACTGAGGGTCTTGACAAAAGTCTAAAGCATCATTTGTACTGAAAGATTTCTTTTTAAAAGTTGAACAAAAATCAAATGCGTTGGACAAATGTTTTGGAATTAGGGAAAAATCTGCAGTAGTGATTCCCAAACCCATTGTAACAGCCCAAATGAAGATTGTGGGATGGTGTAAGTTTTGTCGTAAGGGTTGCCAGGTCAAAGGATTCTGTGTTCAGGGTCAAGGCCAGAAACGTTTGGGAAATACTGGTCCACAGAATTAAAGTGTTATCTCAGATCTTTTCTAAGATTGTACAGAGGCTCACAAACATCTTACTTGAAAAGAATGAAGCACAAGAGAGTAGTGCTCTTCTGGAACTACAAACAAATATAACATTTTGATTGGGATTTCAAAACCAAAATAAACTTGAGTCTCTGAACATTTTAGAATCTTTCTGTGCTGATGTTTTCAAGGCAACAAAATGTTTTATTTTATAGGATGACGAAAAGAAAAAAGATAAGTTGAAAGAAAGAGAAGAAAAAGAAAAGGAAGAAGAAAAAGAAAAACAACGGTTGGCAGAAAATAATAACATTGACGATCCACAGAAAGAGAAGGATAAGCTGAGTGGAGATCTGGATGTCAAGAATAACAAGGAAAAAGGTACCTAGCAGGGTTTTATCTGGGGGTTAATTACATTTATCACACGTACCTCGCAGGGTTTTATCTGGGGGTTAATTACATTTATCACACATACCTAGCAGGGTTTTATCTAGGGGTTAATTACATTTATCACACGTACCTAGCATGGTTTTATCTGGGGGTTAATTACATTTATCACACGTACCTAGCAGGGTTTTATCTGGGGGTTAATTACATTTGTCACACGTACCTAGCAGGGTTTTATCTAGGGGTTAATTACATTTGTCACACGTACCTAGCATGGTTTTATCTGGGCTTTTCTTACATTTGTCACACGTACCTAGCATGGTTTTATCTGGGCTTTTCTTACATTTGTCACAGGTACCTATCATGGTTTTTATCTAGGCTTTTCTTACATTTGTCACAAAATATATCTTAAAAATCAAATTTAAACAATGAAGTTAGTTTTGAAAAGTTGATGATTTGTAAGAGATTTGAAAAGTTTTAATTCAAAATAGCAAATATGTTGTTTCATATCTAGTTGGGAGGTTTGGAATAGGATAGTAGACAGTGTGTCAGACTAACATACTTGATGGCTGGGAGTTTGAACTCTTGACATTGTTAGCAACAATGAAGATTATAATTATGGTAATGATCAGGAGGATGTTTATGTAGTTCCACGTTTCTCACTTTGAGAACAAAGGGTAACAGTGGCTTATCTTGGGTGGGGCAGGCTGGGCACCATTCGAAAGGGGTGCCAATGGACAGTTTAAAACCCTCTCTTGTCTGGCGACTGGCTTATGATTGTGAGAAACTTGTTGCTGACTGTATCCTGAGAGTCACACATGTTCTAATTTTGAGCACAGTTGCCGAATGTATCCAGTCAGTCAAGGGGGGGCAAAAGCACTCTTACAACTGTGATCAACTGTATCTCCTGACGTAGTCGACAATAGCTGGCAGTTGCAAATAGATGCCATCAGTTCCATTTTATCCCCTAAGTGGTTAAAGAGAAGTTGAAATGTTGCTGTGTTATGTATTAATTGTAAAGTACTTAAAAGTGATATTCTCTTTTTCTTGCAGAGAAGAAAATGTTTGCTCTCCCTCCGCCAGTATCCATTACCAAAGAAGAAAACACCGCCCTGATGGTGAGTGCGCAGCTACCAGAAGGGCCCCTAAACCCACCAATTATAACTCACACAGCTGCCACGCCCATGGCAACACCTCAGGGATCACCTAATGAGAGTGCACTTAAAGATATCAACAACAAGTTAGCTGTCTCGATGGGCAGAACCATTCAGCGTAGTACTCTTTCTGTAGAATCTGAACGAACCTCGGTAAGAATCAGCGTTGTGTGAATGTGAAACTTTTTTCCAAAAACTTTTGCTTTTTTGTAACTCTTTGCCAGAAGCCTTTGTCTGGCAGTTTGATACATTTGTATGAGATTCGCTTGTGAGGACTTTCATGCATGTCAAATTTTTCTTCCTTTCTTTGTGGTATGATCTTGTTTTAAAAAGATGAAGTTTCAATGAAATATTGTTGGAAAACATTCACTTTTTTTAATTCTTGCATGCCAAAGATTTTGATTTTTTGCGTATTCCTATTCATTTAGAAATATTCAAGCATGACAGAGTAAAGTTTTCTCTCTGATCCTGTTCTCTAAAAGTCACTTATTGAACCAAAAACTTTTAATTCTTTACTCTTTATATTTCGTCTCAAAGATTTATTGTTTTGGTGCCTATCATTTCTGGAATTGGTTTGTAATGTTCATGTTATTTTTGTCATGCAACCTTAGCATCAAATTCAAACATGTAATCTAAGTTTGGGTTCTTGGCATGCATGGAAGAAAATCCTGGTTAATGGAGTGGTGTTGGTTTTGTTATGGCTTATCTGTGCTGTGTGAATGTTGGTCATGATATCTTCTTTCAACTTCTGTAGTATTGTGTTTGCGAAAACGTAAGACTTGTTTGGCGTTTCAGTTGAGGTGCTCCGTCTTGTACAGGGTTGCCAACCGTGTCTATATTAGCCGGAATGTTCCATTTTTGCAACCAAATTTTCTCATCCTGTATGCGTCCTTAATTCCTAAGCAGGGCGTGTCCCATCCTGTGCCCCCTATTTGGATCACAGAAAGTTGGCAACCCTAGTCTTGTACAAGTGTTCATTCTCGAATCTACAAAGTTCTTTGTGTGACTTTTGCTTCAGTGTGAATGAATAGGTTCCACTTGTGTGACATCAAACTCTCTGTATGTTATGTGCATCTCTAAACCTGTTATTTAGCCCCACGTGGCACGTTCTTCAACAGAGAGGAGATTACCCTTTGACACATGCTTTACTTCTTTGACACATACTTTACTTCCGATGACATTATTTTG
>JAUELE010268063.1:0-10092 GCA_031471655.1 Diodora aspera | reverse complement strand
CCCCGTTTCGGGGCAAAAAACGGAAATTGAAAAAATAGAAAAATAGTGGGGTCGTGGTCCTGTTTATTATATTACTATGGTGTATGGTGATATATGTTCAACCGAATCGAAATTACAGCATCTTCAGCTGGGTACAGACCTTTTCATACTCATCCACCGGTGTCGTCCCTCTGCAAATTGTTGATCCCTTCCCCAAAAAGAACTCGCACTGTTCATTACTGGAGTAGATGACGCCAGGGAGATCCTTTGGTAGATCATATTTCTTCTTCGGTTCATCATTTAGGCAGCTTCCTTTGCCCTGACTGCAACAATTTACGGCAACAACAGAGTTTATACGCAAGAGGCCGCAAGACAAATATTGAATGAGACAAAGATTTACCCCTTCAGGAAACAAACCCTTCTTTACGGACAATAGTAAAACAATTGTAAGTATTGTCACGACTCTCTTCCTTTTAGAAACAGAGTCAACTTCTTTGTAGAAGAGGGCACACTGACAGCACTTTTGCGTTTGTTATCTTTCCCTTTACCACACGAACAGTTACCTGAGAAAGTTGACGAGATACTTAGCACTACAGGATGACCACTGAAATGAGGTGGGCCCGTCTCCTCCAGCAGCTGCCATCATATATTCCTGGCCAGAACAGTTATTTTTAAAACCATCGTGTTCCATGCCAAGACTGAAAAAGAGGCATCATAACATTTGTCACAACATCACTGTTACCCGTCAGTCTAAAAATCACAATCAGGATCATATTTGTCACATCATTGTCACCCGTCAGTCTGCAAAATAAAGTCGGGATCACATTTGTCACAACATCACTGTTACCCGTCAGTCTGCAAAACAGAGTACATTGTCACAACACAACCGTCACCCATCGATTTACAAGACAACAATGCGACTTGCTTGTTAAAGTAGCATATAGTGACATATTTTGATATAGGGGAATGTATCTCTGGCCAAACTTATTGCCTGCAGGTAAACTATCCCATTTCGGGATCAGATTGTTTCAACAACACAGTTTATTTATTCAAAAGACAGGCGCTTCTGTCGAATACAACACAGTCACGATAAGTAACGATTGTTACAGTGAATGTATGTGACTTTATACTCATATGAGATCCCGACGAATGGTGTGTGTGAAGGTGTGTGCGATTTTGGATTTAACGGGGCTTTCAGCAATCGTTCAGCCATATCACGACTCGACGCACGATTGTCAGTGTGTGTGTGTGTGTGTGTGTGTGTGTGTAATTGTGAATTAAAAGGGGCTTACAGCAATCGTTCAGCCATATCACGACGTACAATTGTGTTTGTGTATTTGTGTGTGACTTTAGGCTTAACGTGGTTTTCGGTAATCTGTCAGTCACATCACTTGGCACAACAGTCAGGGGGCAAGAAGGACGAGTGCATTTGTTAACGACTCTCGACACGATCATCTTTGTCCAGGACAGGCATGCTGAAAATGTTCTTAATGATGGATTATGTTGTACAAACGTTGAACAATGAATACAGGTATGTAAACATCCCAGTAAAAGCGTCTACACTTACTTGTGGCCTGTTTCGTGGGCTAGTGTCAGACCAACGTCAAGACCGTTGTCTGCTATAATGGAACAGCGACCGTTTTTCACACACATGCCCTCAAAGGTAGCCAAGCCAGAAGGGGAGTTGCGGCCATCATGTCGGAAATCGCTCCTGGTAAGGGAAATTATGAAATGATCAGCGACACTGTTTTATTGGTATAGTATAGGGGATTAGACCGAACTCGTCGCCATACCGATAAAGTCACCACAAATTAGTCTAGAAAGCACTAAAACAGCGACTATTCGCTATCGATGTTATTGTGGAACATGTTTTACAGGTAACTAAATTAACTAGTAGGTCCTGTCTGTAATACATATATTTATTGTGAGAAAGCGGACGCACTTCCGGTACACTGTGACGACATATTAATCCTCAAAGACAACCGAACGTGCACCTATTTCACAAACGAAGATAAAGAATAAGTATCAACATCATAGCACACATAATTATTGTAATAATTATTCTTCGACGCAGAACTAACTTTTGGCGACCTGTTCGGTCTACCCCAGTATATAAATTGTGCAAATCAACAAGTTTGAATTTTTCCAAACTCCACTCAATGGATTGCCAATAATCAATGCCACGATTATGACCTGTCACGAATGTGACCTATGGACCTAATCAAATCACTTCGCCCTTTTCTGTTGCACGCGAGGAAATAATGATTGTCCGAGTGACTTTCTATTGATATGGGTCATGACGTATATTTAAACAGCGAATAGACTGAAACCAATAGTGTCGGTAATTTATTTGGAAGATATCGTTCGTCTAAAAAAAGGCGAATAATAGTTTGATAATCACTTTAAAAAAATGATTAGATTATGATGTATCTATATATAGGATGAGGTCAAACAACCTGTTTACAAATACACTCGTGATATAATACACGTATAGCTCCATGGAATAATTAACTTACATAACCATATACGTGTGTGCATACGAGGGTAAACAGAAACGAATCCCAATAGAGGATGGAGTTTCAATTTGTATGCGCAACGGATCGAGGGAGTGCGACCAGTTTTGAGTCCTTCAACACATTGTCTTCTTTCTGGCTATTTGAGTAGAGTTGCATGACATTCAACAGAGTTGTCTTTCCTTGTGGGTACTCCCTACTATTACATCTTGGTGTGGTTTTACCTTAGGGTACTCCCTACTGTTAAATCTTGGTGTGGTTTTACCTTAGGGTATACCGGTACTCCCTACTGTTAAATCTTGGTGTGGTTTTACCTTAGGGTACTCCCTACTGTTGAATCTTGGTATTCAAAATACTAAATCATTTCCCTCTTCGTGAAGCTGATTTACAGAAGTATGTGGGTTAAATGTTTTAAAGACAAACATATACATACTTTGTTATTAGTGAGGCGCCGTCCACGTGACCAGCTGCGTTATCACTGACTGGATTAAACTTCTCCTGCCATCGACAAAAACTCTTGAGAGAAAACTCCGCACTGGAGACGATGTTCAGACCACGCTGAAATTAATTAACACCGATTGATATTAACGTTATTCAAAGTGCAGTGCTCTTGTTATTTTATCTTAAAGGTTGCCATTGGCAGTGTGCTAGCTGTATCTTAGTTTCAGCGGGTAACACAATTTCCATAAGGTTTTTGTACGGTTTTATTTTGGCTTAGTTCTTATGCGATCTTCATGGAATCGTCCTCCCAACACGCTCAATTTTAATAAAGTGTCCTTGAGAAAGGATGATATTTCAACGGTTGCTAAACATTGCTGTTTTAGAGGTTAAGCTCAAAACGCCGCACGTCAACATTACCATTATATTATGTACATCAATAACCAATACAGAACAAGCGTGAGGCAAAACCTGGACAACACGTGCACCAAAATGCAGAACAGGCGTGAGGCAAAACCTGGAACAACACGTGCATCAGAATAAAGAACAAGCGTGAGGCAAAACCTGGAACAACACGTGCACCACAATGCAGAACAGGCGTGAGGCAAAACTTGGAACAACACGTACACCACAATGCAGAACAGGCGTGAGACAAAAGCTGGAAAAACACGTGCATCAGAATAAAGAACAAGCGTGAGGCAAAACCTGGACAACACGTGCACCACAGTGCAGAACAGGCGTGAGGTAAAACCTAAAATTTACCTGATCGTTCTTAAGGATCTTGATTCTGACTACAGCCAGATGAACATTCCGTCCAAGACTCGGGTCCAGGAAGCGAGCTGCGGCCTGCAAAGACGCATAACCAATCTTACATTTGACAAGGAACGGATGGTGTGTAAACAAATTAATGCATGTTTAAAGACATATACAATTGATAGAAATAATTATGCTGATAGGAGACATTGGAAGATTATTTTTGATGATGAGAATATGAGGACATGTAGGATGTTTCAATTGTGTCGTTGGGGCAGCAGTTGATAAATAATACTTAAAACCATTGCTGAAAACTTGGCTTAGATATGAAACCAATATGTTTACATGTATTATTTTGTTACACTGATTAATGCTGTTTGGAACCTTTGGGTAAATCCAAAAGCACATACTCCAGTTGTGTAAGTAACATAAAGTAATATATGCTGCATACTTACTATATTTGCTGCCGTCAGCATATAGTCGGTAAGGTCATCTCCATGATAAGTGTACATAGTTTTATCCCCGACTAATAACATTTCAATGGTCACATTTCCAGCAGATCTGCGCATGCGTCGTCTTAATGAAGAATCTGCTATAAGATCAGCTGCAGCTGTAATTAAATTTAGCACGGTGGGTGAACAGTGTGATTACAAAACTCAAATGAAGCGCAAGCCAGTAATGGTCGATAAGGAATACTTTGTATCATTGTTGTGCAGCTCAAAATGTCCGTGTCCGTGATAAACTCATACAGTACTAAAATCCTGGTAACTTGTACATCGTCATTAAGGTCATTAATGTCAGGAGTACTGATCTGGCCTCTTTGCGCTTTGTCAACAGTAGTGCATCATCGACTCATGGAATGAATAAGGCGGTTATCTCTTGTGCAGTGGCAGTTCTGTATACGTTGTGCGGTCCAATGTTATCTTGTTGGAAACATAACTGCGGACAAAGGGCGAACAATAGGGCATGACTTGGAGTCTCAGAACCGAACAAAATCGGCTGAAAAATGACACCATTGCCACGTTCTTGGAGGACATTCTGAAAGATCATGGGACTTAGTATTTGAATAAAACTACTTCCAGCCAAAGAGTTTTCGTCGCTCTCTCTGCCAAGGTCACTGGACACGTTTGACGGTGACGTGTGACAATAATCAACTTGACGGTGACAAGAAGGACGGTGATCTAAAAGCAGACGCTTCACTGTGTCGGTGACAATGTGCACCCGGCCTTGTTGTGCCAGAGGACGGGCAGCTGCCATGAAAAGCAGCGATGGAGGACGAGTCTGGGATGTTCCCAAGATTTGACAGCCATTGGGCGCTCACGGCAAGGCCGTAGATACGTTACAAGATCAAACATGATTTATCAGAAAATCTCACAAAAAAAAGATCATGTCAAATGCTACTTTTGTCAAACTTGCGTTTCTTTTGCAATTTTAATATGTAATGTCATAAACGCATATATATTGGTTCACAGAATCAATGCATGAATATTAAAAATGCGTAGTTACATGTACATGATTTTGCTAGTATATGTATTGGCGTTCTTTAAGGTACAAACAAGGTACATGTATCACTCTGACAGTTCTGTGTTCTCACCCTGCAGGCCACAACGTCTTTTGTTCCTGGTAGACCGTCTGTACACCAAGTGTGGAACAACTGACAAGGGTGTAGTTTCCGGCGGTATGTGCTTCTCTCTGATTGGCTGGATCAAGAGGTCATGTGACACTGTGCTGATGATGCCGTGCTGTATGTACGAAGAAAAGCAAGACTCAATCGACGTGAAGGTAGAAATATATGTAAGACCTGTTAGGCCCTGTCGATATAATAATATAACTTAGTAAATTACAACTGGTACACGAATGTGACATCTGACTGAATTAGAATTCAGAAGCATGTCAACACTGTGATGTTACACGTGTTTGATAAGTTAAACCTGAAACTTTGCATATCAGTGAAAGAAATCTTGCAATATTTTGTTTTCAGAAAACACTTCTCACCAAACTAAACCATATGCTGAAACACTCCTGCACTCAACTAACCAAACATCTACATGTATACAATTTGATATGTGACATATATATGCATATGCTTATTGTACGTATGAATTGCATATGGGCTGGAGGCCTTTCATACAATAAACATCTTGTGTTATCTTGTCACTGAACACCATACTGCACTCAACTTACCAAACATCTACATGTATACAATTTGTATATGTGACATATATATGCATATACTTATGTACGTATGAAATGCATATGGGCTGGAGGCCTTTCATACAATAAACATCTTGTCTTATCTTGTCATAGAACACCATACTGCACCAAACTTACCAAGCCTGTACATGTGCTGACAGCGACGGTGGAGTTCTCGTGGTTTGTAGACACACCGTGGTAGAAACAGTCTGTCTCTTTTGTTGGGCACGGGAGAATAATCTCCCCTGATCCGAGGTAGCTCGCCAGACAACCTGTTGAGTACAGACATATGAATATTTCTCTAAATCCATGATTTAAGTGAGGGTTCTATCGCTTGTATGCAATGATGACACATCTTGTTTCAAATGACTGTATTTGGAAACATACACCACGAGGTCTCTCTTTTGGCCATTTGAGATTGTTGACAATACTGAACCAGGTAAAAAAGAACCAGAAAAATCATGAACAGTTTCATATCAATTTAGATTGCTTAAACTGGATGTTTGGCTCAAAGATGTATGTTGGAAATAGTATTTATTTACTAAGAAGGGTCATGTCCAGTTATTCATGATAGGTAAAGCGTCTTCTGTTGTGTTTGTCTCTAAATAAAGCGAAATAAAATAACATCTATAACATCTGCGAGCATGAGGGAAATCCAGACAGCCGTTGTATTCGTGTCTAGACAGGTTAACTGGGTCATAGTTTCGGGGCTTATGAAATGGAAACTATTATACTTAATGTTTAGGGTTTAGGGTTATTTTGTGATTATGAGATCATAAAGTGTCCTCTAAACGATGTGCAACAATGTGAATTTGACACCAAATGCATCCATTGCCATACTGCCTCCCTGGCTGTTCAAAGGGTGATGAGTTAGTATTTGATTATAAAATAACGGAAACATGTATCATCATTCTGTTACTGGAATGCTTCTAATCTGATACAGCTTAGAGTTGTATAATACTTGGCTTTCACACAACGTTATTTCTGTTTCCTGCCAATGTCAAAACTATTTGCAGAATTGTTGTGAGGTCTACGTGAGGTCTACGTGAGTACAACTCGATACTACTATCGTATCCACGATAAAGGTTCGCCGTGACTGTACTCACCTGGGGCCCCGAGGACGTAGTTGTGGTTAAGATGGAGGTTATACGTCTGTCACGTGACTGTACTCACCTGGTGCCACCAGGACGTCGTTGTGGTTAAGATTGAGGTTAAACGTCTACCACGTGACTGTACTCACCTGGTGCCACCAGGATGTCATTGTGGTTAAGATGGAGGTTAAACGTTGGTCAAGTGACTGTACTCACCTGGGGCCACTAAGACGTCGTTGTGGTTAAGGTGGAGGTTATACGTCTGTCCCAGCGCACTCAGTTCATAACGTAATGGAGGCTTTGGTCCATCTAAACCCCGTCTCTGACGACTTCCGCTCACGTGACTGGGACGAATTATTTCATAATCTGGGACTGAGAAAAAAGGACCAATCTGATGAAATGCCCGGACTATGGTGCTAGACTCGAAGAACAATATGAACAAGAAAATATATATTAGCAAAACGCCAAATACGCTTAGGTAACAGAGGCGTTATTGAAAACTTGATGCTGGGGGAAAATAACACTGATAAACATTATCGCTCGCAGATTAATATTTCTGTTATCCAATCAGATTATGATTTCTCGACTAGTCAGAAGTTCGCTCACCTTCATTTGGAGATGCAGTTCCAAAGTAGTGTCTTAGGTCTTCAGTCTTCAGTGATTCGTGAAACTGAAACAAAACGAAATAAGACAGGTGTTCTCGGAATTACTGCGTCTCGTGATGTCTAGTTGGTGGATATTGCTGGGAAAGTTTCTCAAATGAGTATGGAAAGGATGCTCGGAATGGGTTTAGAAGGGGACAGTCCACGGAGAGGTACCGGAAGGTGATAATTCTAATGTTCTGGGCTCACACCAGAAAAACATTTTATTCTGATTCTGTTATTCCGGAACGTCCTATAAACCGCAGCCACACCCACAAGACATGGTGTTTTATTACATTGAGTTTGGAGGTTTTATGTCCTCAGATTACAAGCTATAAAATAGAAAACTTCGACTCAGCTAACAAAAAGACACCTTTTTCTCATCATTAGTCAAAAAAGTACAGAAAAAAAGGGACTTAACATCTCATTACTGTGTAGTTAACACGGCATGTCTCATTCATCACATGCAGCTTACTGCTAACGGCGCCGGCTGGGACTGGCAACAGTCTGTAATGGTGTGTCTGTGGTTTATGTAGATGTAATAGATCACGGGAAGGATCGTCTAGTCAGTTCTACACAATGGCTGCAGCGACGCAGAGACTATAACTCTCCTGATATATCAGCACGCGTGCTCCCTCATTTTAGTCACAAGATAATTACATTAAACTTCCGGGATAATGTGCACACATATCGTTTATGAAGAATTATTCCTATAACATAAACTTTTAGTTTTGACAATTTAATATTACATAATGTTACACCACGCGATCTTCGATTCGTTTGTTCGAGGTTTACACACAAACCCTATTTTTTCCAAAAAAACATCGACAGATCATCAGTTTTTCTTTGAAGTCCAATAACAGGGAAGATCCATACAACCGAGTTCGATAGTAGTAATAAAAATATATTCTCTATGGTTCTAAGTTACAAACATAGCTCGGATATCTCATTAAATGGGCTGAGATTGCATGTTGATTTTTCAAAATGTTCCGGAGAACATGTCCTGTCCCCTAGGAAGTGATATCTTGCATTACCTATGTTGATCCGCTCCAGTTAAATCCTGGACAGCCCAGAGGACTACTTTGTATAAAACAAACCCTTCTCAAAACATACTGAATACTCGATCCCATGTAAGCGGTCGTAGTTTAGCAAGAAATTTCAGTATAACATCCGTTTACATTCCACTAAAATAAGTCACATCTTTAATCAGTTGTCTTGTCTGCAATGCTGACCAGTTCACAATACCTAACGCTAACCAACTAAAAACTGTGCATCACAATCAGTTTTCATGTCTTCAGATCTCTAACAAATTTTGTTTTTCAATATCAACCCAGTGAAGAATTCCATGCCTGCTCAGGATGTACTAATGTCTCTTTTGGAGAACTATTTTGGAGAACTAATTGGAGAATCTAATTCTCAGATCTGATGAAGATACTGTATATTGATTGGTATGTCGCTGATATTATATACACTGGTTTTGTATTCTCGGAGAAAATTTTGAATTAAAATGGTTGACCACAGCAACAGTGGCAAACATATACGAGCAGTATTACAGGACAGATAACTACAAGGAAGAAAGGAAAGTCTAGTGGATGGTCTTATCATTTGAACTGCGAGCTCTCTCTCTCTGTTGAGTCTCTAACTATAGTCTAAATATGATTGAAGGAATCCATGATCAAATCAACATAATTTCTGAAGTGCAGTTCTGCAGTTCATATATTCTGTATCTTTTGCATTCGAATATCAATGACGCTTTCATGAAACCAGAGACATCGTATTGTTTGGTACCGTTAATAAATACATGATTTGATGATGTGATACATGAGCAGTCCATGCAGACAGTTTGAGCATTGGTACTAATTTAGGCCACAAATGAATTATCTAACTAAAATTTAGATATCCTACAACGATTTTAAACAGGAAAAATACAAAATGAAATTCATATGTTCCACTCATTTTCAACATCACATTTATTTAAGCTGTCAAAGTAAGCTGTGGACACTATACGTGGCCTGCAATATCATGACCTGTTTGTGTATTTTGTCATTTTGATTATGCCATCTTGTTGGATTTGGATTGCATAAAATAGGTGAAACGCTGGACTGATGTTAAATTAGACTTTAAGTCAGGGGTCTGTAACCTACGGCCAGCAAAGGGATTTTGGTCGGCCCTCGAACAAATATTGGGATTCTATTCCGATATGGCCTGTGAACGATGTTTCTTTGTCATGTTCTTTTTTTTCAACAAAATATGCAAATAGACACCTGAAAATGTTGCTGTAATTCATAACTCAGAAACTCCGACATCGCGTCTACAGGAATATAGACAGAACAACAATCTGCCTTGACTGAAATTAGTTGCCATCATATTTGAGTTTTGTGATTACTGAAGATTTTCTACACAGTCGGGCAAAAGAAACGATACCAACTGATTTCAGTCATTTTCCCTTACGTCTTTATGTCATAGCTGATCAAAAGGATGCTT
>JAUELE010268052.1:0-10092 GCA_031471655.1 Diodora aspera | reverse complement strand
AATGAGATGATGGCAATCAAATTACACTCACCGAAATCCAAGCATCCTTTTGATTAACTATGGCATAAAGACGTAAGGGAAAATAACTGAAATCATTTGGTATGCGTTCCTTTTGGACGTCAGTATAGATTATTTCAAAGAAATGTTGGGAATGGCTGAAACTCTCACGTAGCTCATCTTCGATAATACTTACTTTAAGTCCGGGTAGAGCTTTAGGTGTATCGATTCCAGATATGACCGCCTGGACAACAAGCAGATCATGGCCCGGTTTCCTCAGTTCTCTCTTGGGCCGGACTACACGGGTCTGTACCAGAAGAACGGGGGACTCGTGGATGCTGCTCTTGGCAACGCCGTCCATATCCAGCTGGCGCGTGGCAATGGAGCGACTGTGATTGACAACTGTCCTGTGACGAGACTCTCTCGGGCCAACAATGGAAATGTGGTGGTTAGTAAATAATCTGTCGACGCGCGTTCGACAAGGATCAATAACATTGCAGAATGTGGAATACAGTCAACGTTACTTAGATGTTGAGAAAGTAGTGTAAATCGAGAGAAAATGGAGAGAAAACTGGTCACCATGCACACATTGCTCCACAATCACCAACACTCACTCCACTGGACTCCACTTTAGTCATGGTGGGGTCTTAAGATATAAAGCTGCGGTGGACACATTCTCAACAAGCAATTAGTTATTGCCTTATGGCAAAGTGAAAGCCCTACATCTCATCCCATATACGCACATGCCCAGTGTCACCTCAACCAGCGCACACCACGTTCACATCACACCTCTTGTCCCCATCTCAACATTAATCACGTCCGCAGACACCCATTAATCACCTTTGCAGACACCAACAAACCCTCTACAAATTCCAACCTTTCTCCATCGACAAAAACAATAACCCCAAGTGTAGCAACTGACGCTGAACCGACTGAGCTACATGTCTCCAGACAAAAACATTTCTGACCTAACCAGTATTGCCTTTAAAATGAGATATATATTTCACTCTCAAGGTCCATGCAACGAAAGGTGTGTTCGAGTGTCGTAAGGTGATCGTAACAGCCGGAGCTTGGTTGAACACAGTCCTGGGAACGATCGGTGTTCACATTCCAGTCACTGTCACCCAGGAGCAGGTCAGCTACCTGGGCACACCCCACATGAAAGAGTTCACCAAGGACAGGTGAGTTATGATTTGCTTATTACAGTTGGACACGTGTTCCAAATCAGGACACATGCACGTTGAGAGCATTCTTTGCGACATAAATAACATGTATATTAGACATTATATAGGTGTTTGCTTCAATAAGTAACGTTGACCCTTTATCCTGGCAGACTTAGGGCGTAATTAAACCCCAGTGACGGATCAAGGTCCGTCCCGATCCATATTTAAAAGGTTCAGTGAAGACTGGCAATTTTCTGCCATTATTTGCCAGTTACAAAGTTCATTTTGACCCAACCAACGCAGGAAAATGCGTCTCAGAGCTTTCAGGAATGAAAAACAATTCGCTCGAGAATGTCCCAGATTCCCCTACAACTGTTAATTCACATCTGGACTCCAGCACTGCAGTATTGGTTGTTTTTTGTCACAGTAGTGAAAGTGGAGGGACTCTAGTTCTCTCACTCTCGACGATAAGGGCTGACACCTCCCCCCTCCCAATTTCTTCACTAGAAATCGCTCAGAACGCGCCTCCGTCAATCTGGGATCCCTAAAGATTCCGGATCCTAGGCGGCCCTTTGACCCTCGACTGATGTCCTTGGATAGTTCCCTCTCTGCAATTGCTTTAGTCGTTTCTGTAATTATATTTCCTTATTTGGACTACTTACAAGTTCTTGTTTACCCCAACAAAGGCAGGAGAAAGCGTCTTAGTGCTTCTAAATTAAAACATTTTCTGGGCAGGATATTCCGGAAACCCGCCTATAACATTCCTAGCTCGCTTCGTTCGTTGTGATTAAGCTTTGCCACCTCGATTCACAAAATTCTGGATCTACCCTGCTCCCCCCCCCCATTAATAGAGTATTAAATATCCCTGTAATTACATTACATATCAAACGTATTATTTTATAAAATAAAGATAGTCTGTCGGCAATGATCTAAGAAAAAATAGATTGTCTCACACCATGGCCCAAAACATAGTTTGCAAGAGAAGACTTTTCCAGCCCTCCCCCCCCCCATAAAATCAAATGGTCGCTCCCTTAGCATTTATTTATATTTCAGAGTAGACAAAAACGTTAAACATGCTATGTTGTATGCATCAATCGTAGTATGTACATATTTGTATGTATATTTATCGTTCCAAATTTGTTTTGTGAAAAGAAATCATCGAATTTGACCACGTATCCAACTTTAACACTACATTATTATATTCTCTATAATTAATCCACAACAACAAGGCACAAGGAGAAGTGTGAAGAGTTACAACAAAGACAGCAGCTCTTTTGAATGATAAATAAGTTCCTCTCAATAAAGACAGCAGCTCAATAAATGTGTCAGTTAACGACCCTCTGCAAGACAGAAAACTCCAGTAACCCACATGTCATTACAAATTAGCATTGGAAGTAGCACAGCAACAAATTATTATCGAACTTAGTGCAGAAATTAGCATTTAAATAAATTACATGTAACTTATTGGCTCTATACGTAGTACATACTGTTTGCAAATGTTCGTTGTGTCAGTTCTGTCTAATAACGATAGCGGACGAACAACATATATGAGTCTACAAACTACAAACAAAGACGATAATAATAATTATTTAATAACTACCGAAAGTGCGCCATTTTCGCAGACATTAATAAAAAGTATTTGTATTCTTCGACGTTGATATAACGTGTTACGACCAGTTCTGTGTGGCGACTGGCGACCAGTTCGTTGTACCCCCATCAAACAATCACTACTAATGAAGGATTATGTTATATGTTTGTGGCATGCCGTTTGCGCCCTGCCCAGGTAGTACCCTTCCAGTTCTTACCCAAACACGGACAATTTTAGCGTTAAATACGTCTCGTACAATAAAGAAATTACGGTTGAAATAATGACCTCAGCGCGCGGCGGTAGTCGATATAACGTGCGAGCGCTGTGCGCGAGCATGTTATTTCCACTATCGCCAAGCGCTGGGTTATTATTTACCATACACCAAGCGGAGGTCGAGGCTTTGTTTTTCTTTCACACATGTCGCGTAAAATCCTGTCCTGATCTTTTCTGTTTGAAGTTGAAAAGTACCCTTGCTATGCATGCACATGTGGGTTATCCGATAATCTGCGTGCGGCTTGGTTATACGATTTTAAGAACATGCGTATAACCCTACCAAGTGGTGTATATTGTGATATTCAGTACTACACCCACACTGTCCCACCGCTTTCTGCTGCTTCGCCGTATACTTTTATTCGGACATTTTCTCCACGACTTACAGGTGTCCTACCTGGGTGTATCATACCCCACGGGGTGATTTTTACGGTCTACCAATCCATAGGAACTCTGGAACAAAGGTTGCCATTGATGCAGGAGGTCATCCGGTGACAGCTACCACCAGGACCTTCAAACCAGACAAGAACAAGGAAAAGATGTGTTTGGATATTGTCAATGACATTTGTCCAAAGGCGAGTATTGATATCATACCTAAAAGACTTTAAAGGATACATTTATACATTTATACGTGATTGCGGTTTTGGTGGTTGTGGTTTCGAATCCCGCTCGGGAACCACGTTTGAATCTCGAACATTAAACCCAAACACCGACGTGACGTAGGTGACACCGTGGTGATATGACCTAAAATGTGCTGTAAACCACGATATATATTAAAACACTCACCCAGACGATCGTTAAGGAGGGCGAATTTCTAAAGTCGATGTTTCAAAAAGTTGTTTTGTTCCTAGTTAGACTGATGAGGTAAAATCTGTTACTGGTTGTAGTCGATAACAGTGCTTGTTAACTTCAAAGTCTGCATATAAGGTTGCACTGCTTTTAACGTCCATTGTATTGGTAATGTTCTGGGTGAAAACCAATGTGAAGCAAACTGCAAAGCTTCTTGTGTGCATGCTGATATGGAGGTCTGATTCAGCTCCGTAAGAGGTCATGGATCACCGTTGTTTAGCCAGATCACTTCTTCTGTCTCTTGAAAGCAATGATGGTCTTGACCCGGAAGTGAAAACGTATGGGACTGAATTAGGTTTTCATATCACAAAAGCAGCATAAACATTGTAATCAGACTTGGTCTGCCACTTGCAATCCTGCTGAAAGCGCTCAGTAAATGTTGTGTAGGACAGCGATTCCAAAATCATGACCCTGACCAAAACAAGGGTCGCACGGATGAGAGTAGTGGGGTGCATGTATAGCTTTTGTTTCGGCCCTGTGGTTCGCAAGGTCATCATGTTTTGTGTTCGCAGACAAAAAAGGGTTGAAAACACAGGTGTAGGAGATATCTGCAATCGTTTTGCCTGTACTCAAGATTAAAGTGTTCCTTGATCTTCCACAAAATCTCGTCTTTTGATAATAGAAAATTTAATAAGAACTTAAATTCTACAAGTGGGAGATCATGAATTAAGTTATCATCTTCAGTTCAACGGCCCCATATTGCAAACCAAGACTTGCCTGTACACGATGCCTCCAGACAGACACTTTGTGGTTGACGCATGCGCACACAAGGGATGGTCTGACGTCATAGTTTGCTGCGGAGCTGGCCATGCCTACAAGTATGATTTGTGTTTTTCCGTTTTACCTGAATAGGTGATATGTCCATGTATAAATGGTGAGCATTTTGAATTCCTTTGACTCGATTTATATGTTTAGCCTCAAGGGATTATTAATGAACAGGACTTGATCCACAGAACAATAAAAGTTACTTTCCTACAAACTGCTACAATATGACTCCACAAGACAGTGTCAAGTTCGTGTCTGTTTTCCTAAGGACCATTCTGTATATCATTCTCAATATCGCACGGTTCGCCTTCCCTGATATGGTCTCAGTTCCAGACATAAATATTTCAGCTAACAAAAGCTAAAATGTTAGGGGTATTTTCTAAAATCTTCTCGCGAACCAAATCAGAAATTTTGAATCGCCCAAGAACAGTTTCTAAGCACTTACAACATGTATCAGGCTTTGGATGAATGAAATATGATTTAATGTCGCCGTTGGCAATATTTCAGCCGTAGTTCTACTATCAGACTTAGGCGACAACAATTAACATGAACCTTTTGACAATCTGACATAAATTATACAAGTATTAAACTTGGGATAGGATTCGATTATTTGAATTCAATGGGCAGTTGAGGATATGTGAGTCCAACAGGCAATGTAAGGCGATATTGACATAAACAGCTGATATTGACTGACTTGGTTGTAATCGTATGGATAACACCAGTCGATGAGAACTGCATTTACCGGGAAGGTTATTGCAGTTCTCAAAATAAAGCCGACTGGGTTATCGCCTAGGAAATGTGTGTCCCAGGATATCCGAGTGAGAGCGTAACACATAGTGGATTGAGATATAGAATAATTATTAGTGTCTGGAATGTTATTTATGTAATAATTTAAGATACTAATGTAAACTGTAATTTTTGTTTATAGCATTCTACAGCAGCCCAGAGACAAGCTGAATTCCAGATGTTGAATTTGGTTTTATCTAGACTTGCTAAACTGAATGGTGTGGGCTCACAGTAGTAGGCTGGCATTGGATAAAATTAGTTATTCAGCGTCTGTGAAACGGACTACTTGAGCTACTGTGAGGGATGTTAAATGATTGAAACTGCGAATGCGGTTTCCTTATTAGTTTAGAAATAGAATATGAACGATCTAACATAACGTATGCTTGCCTATTATAAAACTCGTGGTAAGGGAATCTTTATTACGTGAGAACAAACTCAATAAAGCTTCTTACCAATAAACAACATTTCTTTTTTCGCCAGGTTTGCCAGTCTGTTGGGAAAGATTCTGAGCGAGCTGGCAGTGGATGATAAAACTCAGTATGAGATCAGTCATTTCAACATCACCAGAGATGCAATACAAGACCCCAGTTTTAAACCCTCTTTCTTCATGGGAAGCGGCATAGAGGCCAAGCTGTAGACGAGGTGTTTGTGAATAAGGTACTCAACACAAAAGTGAAGATGGATTGCGCTACAGGGAGCGGAACCTTAGCTACACATAGGGTCAATTTCGTTGGAAAGTTGTATATTTTATTGTGCTTCGTGTATTTCGCTCAGCATGCTCGTCCCAGGCACCTCTCCCCCGCCCCTTGGGGAATTCCTGGTGCCAACACTGACAGTTAATACTTCAGATCATGTATATGTACAAAATATAACAAAACATCTCTATGGGTGAAGGAATTGTAGGAACTTCCGGTCTTCCTTTCATTACTATACATGTACCAAAGTCCACAAGAAACTAGACCAATCCTCTCACAGACGACTGGCGGCAAACACACATGTTGGTCATATGTATTAAAGAGAACGTTGGTTCAGCATTGTGCGAACTAAAATGAATTGCACATTTTTTATGAACACAAAGATGAGAGTTGGTAAAGGGTGGAATAATTATCCTCGTTTCTTTTGGACGTCAGTATACAAAGTCAACAAATCCTTCTTTAGATCGATGGAAACTATTATTATCACGGCATCTTGGTTGATATCATGAGAGCAGTTTACATGATATTAATTTTGTTATAAAAAATGAAGAAACTCGATAGACTTATCGATACCCTGGATTAAGACATAGAAAACTGAGCTAAACTTATCGATACCCTGGATTAAGACATAGAAAACTGAGCTAAACTTATCGAGACCTTGCATCAAGACATAGAAAACTGAGCTAAACTTATCAAGACCCTGGATCATGACTTGGTTTACTCGCTTGGCTTATACGCATCTGAGAAAGGAAATGTATTCCTTCAGGAGTAATACTTTCTTCAGTTCTCAGTTCAAACGGTTTGGATTTTGGCAAAAGTCTGATTACAAATGTGTACTTCACAATGCATCTTTGCTACCTCTTTCCTAAGATTGTCACCCTCCGTTATTGACGTGTGGAGTCGAACAAAATAGACAGAAAGTATTGATTTAGTGTTTAGTGACGGAATGTCCAAAAGCTACGACAAGATAAACGGTTAAAACAAAGAGGTCATAACAAATCCGAGATAAGTCGCTTTTTCAAGAAGCATGAACTGGGTGAGAGTCTTTTCTTAAAGGAACCCATTCCAAAAACACTGAATCAATCGTCATCGTTGAAAGGACCAAATAAATGTTTATTGGATTAATTATTGTCATCCAGCATCTGCCTGTTCAGTGTAGGTTGATATTTTCTGATCAAAAATACTTTTAAACATCAAACTGGGAACTTATATATTAAAGAATCTGCATTTTAATATTAAACTTAGATCGCATCTAGGAGATTGTCCGTAGTAGAAGATCAGTGTATATATTAGCTCACTGGGGTGACAGGGGTGGGGCCAGCAGGGGAAGGGACAGGGTGGGCTACAGCTGCCGCCCCCACCCCACACCGCACCCCGTCTAGGAATCTTAGCCCAAGTGTATGGGAGAATGTGTGTATGTGGCTTAGCAAACGATCGTCTTTAGCTCCTCCATATCGGGTATCACAGCCTCCCCTCTCCCCCAACCCCCGTCGGGGAATTTCTGGCGCTACCCCTGCACATGGCTATATATTGTATGATAAAGTTTGTCTTCTACCGCTAACAATATGCAACTAGTAAGCAAAAAGCTAGATAGAAGTCATGTACGTTATATCCCTAACCTCTCCATCTCTTTCGGAAAGTTTTGCAGTTTCACAGTCTGTTTCACATCGAATAGATACACGTAAGATAACAATTATACGTCATACGTATTTAGCATAATTCGAGAACACAATGCTCTGTTATTAAATGGACACGATATGTTAATGACACCGGTTTAGGAATGTGCCTGCGTCTTACAAAACATTTCAGTTCGTCCGGAAGTTGCAGAGCGTCCACAACTGCTGGTAGCCTCCAACCTAGAACACGTCTTACTCTGAAACAACACAGGTCTTGGAGATTGCTTGGATTCCACAGAAGGTTGTGAATCAATTCGTTCTGACTTGCCAACTTTTTCAACTTATCCCTCCAAAACTTGTAACCGTCCAGATTGGTTTGATAACCTGAAAATAAAAACAACTCAATCACTGGAATGTTGCTACATATTACTGCACTGTCAAAATTGATTTGTCAAGCGTTTTGATGAACGATCAAAAAGTGTACGATAAGCAGTAAAGTCCTGGCTTCCTGGATTCTGAACGATTTTACTGGGTGATGAATGATAAATGATCTTTGTTTCCTCCATAGATATGAAGATACATGAACAATATCGTTAATCAATACAGAAAACAAAATAACGCCGACACATGTAATTATTAAAACAAGATAACGCAGACACATGTAATTATTAATCGTAGTGAGTAGCACGATATTTGGCAATTGAATTATGTACTACATGTACATTAGTACACTACAATAAAGTTTAAGCAATGACAGTTACAGTTCACCACATTTCTGGTAACAAGAGGGGCAAGAAGGTTCCTCTATTTCTTAATGCAGGTGACAAAGAGGAGCATAGCTTTCGTCCAGTCTTCTGGAGATAGTGAGGTTAAACATTCTGGGACACCTCCAAGGAGAAATGGCATGATGATATCTTCGTCATCAGAACAAAGATGTATACATTCAGATACGTCAAGCTGGTCACAAAAGTTTTCAAAAACACATATCTGTTCGCCATAGTCAATGGGCCTGACGTGACAAAATGTTCTAGCAAGTCAAAAGCAACAGTACCACATTGATATTCACTTGACATGAAAGGAGTGCAGCCCAGACTGATCAGACATGCACAGTCATAGAAGTATTTTGGATTTTGAATTGACAGACACCAAAGGCGATGTTTCTTTTTAGTTCGTATCGAAAGATACCGCTTAAGATTAAGTCTGAATGAAAGAGTGCCCTTCATCAACTACTAGTACTTTGGACCATATTTGTTTCGGTAGTCCATAACATGGGCTGAGTTATGAGTTATAATGCTTTCATCAACTACTAGTACTTTGGACCATATTTGTTTCGGGATCTGTATATGTTTGTAAATGAAAGCATCAAGTTCGCTTACTAGTTCATATTTTCCAAGCAGAAACAACATATGAGAGACAGGCGACGCTGAGCGTACTCTCTTACAGAGTCTGTTTACAGTGCACTTAGAGCTAGCTAGACCAAAAGTTAGAACCTTCTTAAATATGAATAACCCATGTGCTCAGTGTTTGTGTCAAGGTAACCTGTACACTAACACCATTTGCTCAGTGTCTGTGTCAAGGTAACCTGTACACCAACACCATGTGCTCATTGTCTGTGTCAAGGTAACCTGTACACCTAAACATGTGCTCAGGGTCTGTGTCAAGGTAACATGTACACCAAAACCATGTGCTCAGTGTCTGTGTTAAGGTAACATGTACACCTAAACATGTGCTCAGTGTATGTGTCAAGGTAACATGTACACCTAAACATGTGCTCAGTGTCTGTGTTAAGGTAACATGTACACCAAACCCATGTGATCATTGTCTGTGTCAATGTAACATGTACACCAAAACCATGTGCTTAGTGTCTGTGTTAAGGTAACATATACACTTAAACCACGTGCTCAATGTACACCAAACCCATGTGCCCAGTGTCTGTTTCAAGGTAACGTGTACACCAAAACCATGTGCTCTGTGTCATGAAGTTGTGTCATGACGGCGCAGACGAATGTTTTCATCGACTAGAATAATGAATGAGCAATTTCTCGTAACTATGATATACCAATAAAAACGAACCATGGATACATGGGACATTACACCTACAAATGACGATGTGTCGAGAAGTTCGATGGCATACACGGAAAGGCTAGCTGCACGGTGTCTGACCCTGTCGGCATACGGCAACATGTATGTCTCACCTCGACAGATTTTCGTTTGCACTTCAATTTTCGATTGGAAAATAAAGCCGTGGTAATAAAAGTGGTTTGAGAATCGCGCCTAAATAGTTGACAGGCCCCTGTTGGTTGTTCAAGAGGTTGCAAGAAATCCAGCTCTATCATGGTTGTGACCCTTCCCGACATCCATCT
>JAUELE010268051.1:0-18372 GCA_031471655.1 Diodora aspera | reverse complement strand
AACGTAGAAACAGTTTCCGCTTCTTATCTATTAAAAGTGAAGCTTCAGGTACCCATAGCCTGTGACTTCTATGGAAAGAAGGAAAATCCCCTGTCCATGTACATGTACTTGTCCGTTAAAACTGAATATAGATGACCTAGCAGACCGATTGCAGTTAGCACATGTTTCCAATTATTTCCATAGATATTTTCTACTTCGTGTAGTATGTTTTGATACTGTCGTATATGAATGCAGCCTTATGGTTCAAAACAGAATTTAATATCAGTAATAAATACATGTCACGGGTGAAGCGCCTGCAGTAAATTAATTGTGTCTTAGCTATGTTTGAACGTTTGTTGAAGAAACAATAAATTCACGAAAACCGGATTTTGTAAATAAACAATGCCACCATAAACCAGCCACTACATTGGTATAGAGTTTCTAATGACAATACCAAGAGAGAAACCCGAGTTGCATGATGTCTACAACATGTCCTGGCCGGTTTGTAATGTCACACCGATCTGGTCCACCAGGCCGCGTTATGAACAGGAATCTCAGAATCGGCAAACAAAGACCCAGTGTTACCAGAGACGAGAAAGAAACACTCGAAGAAATAGGAAGTGTAGCCGTGTACCAGGGTCCTCCTGGCGAACCGGATGTCGCCCAGTCTAGATCACATGGTCAGGCAACTAAAACTTTGTCGTCATGTACTTGAAGTGTGCTGAGAAGCCGAGATAATTCTGTTGGCATGATCTGAAGGGGAAATGTCACTTAAACCTGGACAGGAGTACGTGACTGATTGATTGATTGATTAATTGATTGAGAGAGAGAGAGAGAGAGAGAAGAGAAGATGACAACAGTCTAATGTAGATAGCAACAATATGGTGCCAGAATGTTACTTTCTTGGTTTCATTTGATATCTGAATGATTTCCTGCAAGCATTAACATGTCCCAGATGGCATTCTGCTTCAATATGGGCATGGCATCAGTTTAGTCTGTCATCCAGACCCTGAAGTTTTATTATAACAGACAAGTATACAGTCTAGATATATTTTCCCGGTCTAGATAACTGCAGCTTCTGAAGTGAGCAGACTCTCTGGGATCTTATTAAATTATTTTATTACAAATGTATATCGTTTCAATTTAAATTTTTTTTAAAGAAATATTAATCTTACATCAGGGACTATATTTTAGTCTAACTATCAGTTCTTCCACAAAGAATACATTTAGGTAAAAGCGAACTTTTTATAAACAGCAACGAGACTGCATATCATTTCATTTCATAAATTCAATTAATATTTTTCATAATTAACATCCTCACACTTTGTTTGCAAATGTTTTTTAAAATTATTTGAACAATCGAAACCGAGTGTTTTATTTGAATATTTTTGCATCGAGGCACTACTGAGAGAGAGAGAGAGGGGGGGGGGTGATAATGTCTTTACACGTAAGTTATTGAGTTGTCTAATCACTCATGCCTGAAATGAATCGTTAAGCGACAAAAGCGGAAGTGTTTCCCCTCCTCGGTGAGGAGGGGGCCTGGGCGGGGGAAATCATTCATGAACGGTCTATTGTAGCAATTATTTCAGTCCCTGATATTTCTCACAATTACACGATGATTCATACAACCTCTTCTCTCACTAACGGGCGACCGAGTTGTTCCCAAATTGAACATAATGGCCAACCAAGTGTTAAAGCTCTCCCAAGATATGGCAGGCAATGTCGGCTTCATGGAAACGCTTTCAAGTCCTTGACAACTGTTTTTGAATCTCTGAAATGTGGATCAATCACTGCGGCTGATTGAATGTAGTAGTTCTGATTGCATCTCCGACTGCATTCCGAATGACGGGACGGCTCAACCGAAGCGTTTGTTATCTGATCAGCTGTTCGCACGGCCGGCGCTGGAAGCGCAAGGGCATCAATACTTGATTGGGTTTAGGAACCATCGAGGCGACAAAAAGATAGAGTTTATTTTATTAGGGAATGTCTTGACACTGAAGCTAAAATTAGTTACATCATCACATATCCTCTTTTATTGATGCCGGACAGCAATTTACTAGTCGATGTGCAGTTCTATCACAGAAAACGTTCGTATAACTCGCACAGATTTCTCTCCGAATGTGTTCTAGGCCCAGCTCTAGGAAAGCAGATCGACATGTACATGCTTGTGAGTTAGAAATTAAACTGAGAGAAGCAGATAAAAAAATAAAAAAGGAGAATTGCAAGTAGTATAAGAAACGTAACACTGTTGGGACCGGAAGGTATTTACAGTCTCTCGGATAAAAAACTGCAGTATATCCTTGCTCGGTGACTGTGGAATCATATTTTAATTGGGTTTTTTTAAAACTAAGGTTAAGGCAAATCTAATTGCTTGCTAAAGCACGTCTATGTTCCTTGATTCACACAGAACAGAAAGAGCCCAGCTCCTATTCAGTAAGAAATATAATAATGGAAAAAAAACATATTTTTGAGTGAGTGAGTGAGCGAAATGGATTTTTACATTGCAGGGGGCAATATTTCAGCCATAGTGCAATGTGATTTGCAAGAGGCACATCAGGAAAAGGGACAACACAGGATCGATAGTAAAAAAGAGAAAGCAAAAGATCCTGATTTAAGACGGCAAGCATGACGACACTGGGTTCATATTCTTTCTGGTGTTAGAGCAACACCCCTGGGAACCCCACGGGGTCCCATATTTTTGTGGATTGATAATGTTTCATAAACTAGTTGTTAGTCAAGAATATATCCATAAATAAATGTTGCTCTAGAAAAGTTAAAATTCGACAGTATATAGGGGAGGATCATTCGATGGCGACATGAGCATATTATAAGGATTATACTTACATATCGACTTCCACGATTATCGACACCAATGGTGACTGGTCAACGAGCGGTCATCTGCCCAGGAGCCGTGGCACGGACACTTGTCCTGTCACAGAAATGTATACAATGGACATCCGGCGACATCAGAAACTACATACATATGTTGCCAATTCCACACTGTCTTATATAATATGTCGAAATATGTCTTCAAATCTAGCTATAGAATCTTCCTGGCCAGTTGGGTCTCACAAAATGTGCCAGGAGCCAGGGAGTTCCTATGTATCCCGTCGTGTCCTCCCGAGGTCCCTGCGTTCTTGCTTGACCCCAAGATGTCCCCTTTAAGCTCCCTCGCTGCCTGCTTGTTCTATTGATCCCTTGGTACCAGACGATCGCATGGGTCAATACATATAATTGAATGTGTATTCACAGTGTTCTCGACATGTCAACTAGAAGTCTGTGCTAATTTCCAGCTCCCGCGCAAGATCTGCACGTGCAGTACGTGCAGCTGTTCAACTATCGATCTGCTGCAGCTAATAGTTACTGTAATGAACTAAAATGACCATCAGGGAACGCAGCCAATAGATTATAAGTACCCGCACAGACCACAGCGGAGACGATGCACACTGGAAGTTTGTTTGGCGAAGATCTCCCTCTGAAAATCTATATTCCACAACTTAGAGCAGGGAAGACGGGTTTGCGCGGAAACCTCGACACAGCAATCACAGGTCCAGACCAACTATGAGGAGAGACGTTAGGATGGCCAGCTTCCTATTAAGTCCCATGTGAAGAAATCTGTATTGCGCTGTATTATGTTCTTTTGACGTCTTAATGAGATCGATCAAGTTTGGAAAAACGTTTAACTCTGCTTGCAACGTTATATGATTGGGTCCTTGCTACCACTCATACACACATTCTCCGAGGTACAAGTATTATAAACGACGTGCTCCGTTCGTCGTTCATCTTCAGCTAATGACTGACATGACATTTCCAACTGACCTGTGCGACAATTACGCTAAATGCCTTTTCACATAAATTCAAAGTGCCTGCAGTAAGGAATAATGATCACGTGACCTATAGCTACGCTTGGCCGACAATGTGATGTTATAAATCTGTGAGAATATTTCCTCACATTTGTACGTTGGGGAACAGACAGGGCGACTTAGCGTGGAGGACTTGGACTTGGACTTGGACTATCAAATGATAGTTCACACCTCCCGCAACACAAAGAGGATAGTGATGCTGGTAGACTTGTGTCTGAGTCTCTGAGTCAAGACATATAAAACTGATCAACTCACTCTACCATTGCCATCATTGCTTAGCCTGCTTAAAGCACAGCTAGGAAAGGCAATATAGTCCCAGGAATAATAACCTGTCATTGATTTTACGCATGTTTAAGGAACGTTACAGCCTTAGGGTCTTGACAAAAGTCTGTGATGCTGCATGGATACATTTCCAACACATATACCGATAGTTCCTGGTCTAAACTTGGGTCAGGTTTAGTCCACCCCCACCAAATCAGGACATCCCTGAAACAAGCAGTCAAGTATCAAGGTCTGGAATTAAATGAATAGAAAAGCAGTGGGACAAGATTTCAGGGTGGACACCTCCTCAACACTATAGTGCCATTTCAATTTCTTCTATCGGTACCCACGTATGGAGACGTTCCTGACAATGCTGTAGTTATATCGGAAGAAGTTTTTTTTATGAAGTATGACTCAAGGCTTAAAGTCATAACACACTCGATACCCCGGATGTGGACATTTTCAAGATGACTTCCAACTTTCGGAGAGCGCGGTCGTACTAAGGCACCCGTCATGTCAATGGGCTATCTCAAGTCGTCATGCTCTAATAATGATCTGACCTGGCCCGTTATTATACGTGACCCAAACCACTGAATGCAATGTTTATTACATACTTACGGCGCCCTGAATAATTCCGGCCTGCATGACAGTACCGAAGTCAATAGATCCATCTGTGGACCTTCCAGATATTCTGAACCTTTCCAGCACTACATCAGTTGATCTACCTAGATAGGTAGAGGTGGACTAGTTTACATGTACAATTTATATAATTAATATACTCTATGGTCTATTCTTGGTTGGGGGTGGGGGGGGGGGGGGGTAGTTGGCGTAGCCTAGGGTGCTAAATAGTCTGGCACCAGCCCTTGCATGACTCGAGGGGTTTTTCAAGTTTATTTCTTGGGCAATTATTTTGTGAAATAGGTCGCACTCTCATGACTTGTCCATAAATTTGTCCGCTTATAGTAAATTTCCTTATATACTGACGTCCAAAATAAAATATACCAAGATTTTGAGAGACTACTGAATACATTCACAAATGCGTTGGATTTACAAGAGATATATCCCTTCAAGACTTGGAAGGTGTATCAATGAGATGCTGTCAATCAAATTACACTCACCGAAGTCCAAGCATCCTTTTGATCAACTATGGCATAAAGACGTAAGGGAAAATAATTGAAATCATTTGGTATACTTTCTTTTGGACGTCAGTATAGCAAAACAAAGGGTGAGCTACAGTTGGGGACTACTAGTGCCACCCCCCCTCCCAAAAAACAAGTTGTACACAGTTGGACTCGAACCCGCAACGTTAGGACTGGCGTAGGCTCAAGGGTGGCCCCAGCCGGGTGGGGGCAGAAGAACCTTAGCGCCCCCACCTCCCGTCGATTGTGGAAGGGGGGGGGGGGGGATATAGCAGTTCGTCGGGGAAACGGGCATGGCGACGACAGTTATATAATTATAATAAATGGCTGGCGTTACCGTTGAAAATACCCATGTGAGACCGTATTTTTATAAACCTTTGAATCTGCAGGCACATGTCATAATCACTAGGTATGATTATAACATAATGAAGTTATCTTTTACCTTTACGTTCTGATGTATGACACATATGAAAACATAGCATTTAAATAAATTCAAAAGCGTATTATACAAGGCAATTTGTAAACAGGATGAGCAGCCATGTAGAGAACTGCTGTTGATTTCCACTCTGGCGTGAAGAATTGTCGACGCCAACAGAAATTATCAGAATTTCTCTCACAAAATATTATAACCAAGTCCTTTGCAATTAATGTAAATTTTCTGTTTAAATCATTTGACAAGAAATATTCATTTTCTCTTTTCATTTGCGCGAGTCTTTTTCCAACTTGAATGATATCTCTGTCACTTAGTGCTGGGTCAGCCTGACCCGATTGTACAAAAATGGCCACTTTTCTTGCGGTGTGATTCAATGCTGTTGCTGAGTAACACAACAAAAATGTTCTGGTTTGTAAAATAAAACAGCAACATAATTTTATAGCTTTGACAACAGGCATGCGTTGTGGAAGTGAGCTTGGAATTCACTGATGACGACAGCGTGGTATGTCTGTCGCTACTGATGGACGCTGTGAAGTGAAACAAAGGGAACGTTATAAGAACGTCACATGTGCTCGATGGCCAAGTCACAACTCGAGTTTGACTGATTCAGCTGTGCGATCAACTTTTTCTGTCATCTTTCGCCTCAAACGGTACACGTGCGTGTGTGCGCAATGTCTGAGTTTTATGTGCGTTTGTTTTGATGGACCCCTGTGTGTGAAGGGTGATGTATAATCATTGTATTTAACGTGGGTTTTAACAGAATTTCAGGCATACATCACCATGGCGCCATAATTACACAGCGGGATTCGAACCCGCAACGGTAGGAGTGTAGGACTGACGTATAGACTCAAGGTTGGAGCCAGCGGGGTGGAACGTGGGGGACCTTAGACCCCCCCCCCCCCCACGTCCCTCTCAGTTTACTTCGTGAAAGCATCAACTACAGTGACATCACGCGGCGTGTGTAGTACAGGCATTATTTGATGTCGAAGTTTGATTGCGTGAAATTGTGTGCGTAATGAATGCGTTTTTGTGCGCGCGCCCGTTTGACAGCTTAATATTATTTGGGGAGTATATTCGTGCGTCAGAGCATGTTGTGTTTGTACTCGGACTAGATTAACCATTAGTCTGAGTAACTATTGTTGAAAAGCAATGTATAATAATAATAAAGACCGCTTGATATCGCGCTGGACTCCATGCATGCACTAAGGTGCTTGTTCTGGTCATTGGACCCATCTACAATCCACTTCTTTTATCCACTCCCTGGGGAGTATTCCACCTAAGCTGCCTGTTTTGGCGCTTGTAGGTTAAGCCTCACAATTACAATCACTTTCCGACCAGGTACCCAATTTTACAGCTGGGTGGACTGAGACAATGTGGATTAAGTTTCTTGTCTAATGAAACAACGCAGTCTCGGAACCGGAAATCGAACTCCGGGCCTTGTGATTTGTAGGCGGACACTCTACCTGTGGACCAACTCAGCAAAAATTGAAAAGGGGTCCCAACGAAATATAGGTTTCAGAGACTAATCTATACAATCTGCAGGGGCTTTACGCGTGTCCTGTATCTAGTATCGCAAACCAATCTTAGCCTTAAATTGATCGTAAGTCGAGATTTCACCATATATCCCTTTAACGCTCATATTTCGATCTTAAGTACTTACGATCTACTAGTACTTAGATGTATGTGGAATGTGAAAAACTCTCTGAAGCTGAACATATCTAGACTTGCTAATGTTTAACTAGACTTGCTAAAGAAAAAGATTAATATACTACCCAGAAGAAGTTAAAGGTCAAACATGATATATAATCGTATTTGCTGTATAAAGGTTTGCCGGAAGTTGCCATATCAGCATATTTTGAGAACGGGTGTTTTCATGCAGTATTGTTACCACTGCAAATTTACCAACTACCTCAAAGGTCAGGTGAAAATTTAATGCTGAAACTGACTCAATTTTAGGAAACTTTGCTTACGAGAAATGTTCGTCAAAATCCGAAATTCGTGATGTATTGGCACATGCAGCATTTACATGTGTAGTTCATGATTGTCACTTTAAACATGCATACATCGGCAAGTGACATGTGTGCCAACATGTTATCATGTGGGTTTTAGATGCACTTCTTCTTGTAAATAAGATAGTGTTATCACTATGTTTGACCCTACATTTCTTTTGAGTTGTGTACTTCAGGCTCTGGATGACAGCCTATAGCGCCTGTACGTGCAGTGCGTATGCGATGCGCGTGTGTGTGTGTGAGAGAGAGAGAGGGGGGGGGGGAGAGAGGGAAAAAGAAAAAGGAAAAAGGAAAGAAAGAGTGACAATCAGTAAGAAAGACAGATGATACAGAGAGAGAGAGAGAGGGAGGTCTGGAGAGATTGTTGAATTTGCTTTATCAGTATAAAAATAACTCAACAGTCACTTCACATGTAGAACACACAGCCATGCCACAAAGCGTGGTGTGTGCGTTTAATTTTATGCGAGTGTAAAAGCGCTTGCAATAGGGAAAGAAAAAAGGGAAACTGGAGCCCAGCTTCGCGGAGTAACATGCCAAGAGGGGTATTCTGGCAGACGTCTTACCGTGTACATAGGAGGAAAGAAGCTATTTTCTTGTTAGCGTTTTTCTTTCAAGGCGGACGACTAAAATTCGGAAAATCTTGTATTTATTTGTTAGGAGCATTGAGCGCTCGTGGCCCCCGCGAGCCTGTCGAATCCCCTCCCCTACAGCCGCGGGGTCTGGCTCGAAATAAATGATGTGCCAAGTATCCTCAGGGTGTTGACTTCGTGACCTGGGCCCCTAATCAGGCTGTTACCACTAATAGCTTTGCCTTAGCGTGTAGCAATCAGGCCCGGAGTTTCCATAAGAAATGTATTTACGTGAGGCCCCACCACTGTCCCTGGCTAACCGACGTCCACGCAGTCATAACTCGGCAAAAATCAATATTTCGTTGGGGCACTGTGCGGCGATTTATTTCTGGGTTGCCTGGAGTTAACAGAGCGCAGTAATCAACGCCCGACCCTCCCTCATTTGGAGACCTGCCAAGCCTCACCGTCGGGCGGTAGGGTCAATGTCGATAGTTTAGTAGGGGAGGCAGCCATGATTTCTCTCTAGCCAAGCCCATGTCCCATGCTGGTTCACATATACTTTCACCTTCAGGACACACCTGTTGTGAAATGAAGCGACACCGGGGTCCCCTGTGAAGTTTCGCCCTCCCTCCCGGGATGTGAGTTGCTAAGCGCAGACTTGTCACGCTAGCCGCCAGACCCCTGGCCGAGCCAGTATAACTTAGCTACGTTATTTATACAGTTGAGGCACGAACGGTGAACCACGCCCTCCGGGGGAACGCTACGTCACTTGCCTAAGCTGCTCTACCCACGTTCACGTGGGTCAAATCACATTCACGTGGGTCGGCTGCCCAATCAGGGCAGGGACAGGCGCGCGTGACGCAGGCACGCGGAGAACCTTATATGGAAATCTACCCTGCCGCCCCCCACCCAACACAACGTGGTAGGGACGGGACAAGATCCGCTCTCCCCACAGGCCGACCTTACCAGCTGCAAAAACTATTTGGGTTGAGTCATAGACACTAGGTAAGTAGTGAACTTATGTGGAATTGAAATGAGAATGTCGTAAGATACTGAACGTTGTGGACATGTGTGTCAGACGACACAGCCTGTCCCCGAGATAATCCTGCCCCTGGGTCAGGCCAACAAGATATGGCGACGCATGGTCTCTAATGGCGGATCGCCGAGCGCAGGCTCCCGAGTTAACGTGTTTCAGCCAGTATTTCTCGTGGTTTGTAAATGAAACATGCTTGTATTTGTTTATAGTTCATATCATTACTTGGTGTGGGACAACCGTGGCTAGTTTCGACGGTGGTTGAACTGTGAGATTAGTTAAATGGGAGTGAAATGTGGGCGTGAATCGGCGAATGTAAGCTGTGAATGTTGAACCCGAGAGACGGTTGCCTTCTCTCTCACGACTTGCTTGTTTTCTGGTGAACTGTTGATGTTAATTAATTATGTTTCCGTGAAAGCAAAAGCCAGGCTAACGATTATATGAACAACTAATGACCCTGTTTGTACCTATGACGCAAGAAGTAAACACGCTGTACCCGGAAATAGATCCAACTTGTATTGCGTTTTTCCCCACTATCAGATAAATTATTTATTCTTCAACATTTGGCTTACCACAGCGTTAAAGTTATTTTACAACATTGTATTAACGTACACATTAAATACATGTCATAGTCGTATACCTATTTGTTGATCTTTGGTTAAAACAGCATGGGTAGCCAAGGATATGTGGTTTTATTTAGAAAATGAATATCCAATGGCTTCGCAACGATTTTGTGACGTCATGGAGCCTAGCCAAACCTATGTGTGAGGAAGGGTTCATTGGGTGTTCAACCTATGTATATTAAAACACACCTCTTTTGAAAAATACAAGCATTAGGTATTTTGTAATGTAACAACTTAATGTGTGGTAGTTGGACATAATATATTTGGAAATAAATATATATCATATGTACATGTTTGGAAAATTGTACTTTACTTATGTAAATAACTATAAGTCAAAAGTACTGTCATGCATTATTTATTTCTTAAGGGATGTGGCATTGTTCTATGCTTACAATTTACATTTATGTACAGAAGATAACATTTAATATTACATTTGAAAATATAAGAGGGTATGTATAAAGCATTAATAAAGAATAAGCTTGATTTTTAAATGATTATGGGATTTGCTTTTTTTCCATCTTTTTGTTTTCGTGAAAGTAAAAATCTGATTGCCAAATTTACAAACCTTAAAACTTTACAAGAGTAAAGTGGGCCTCTGATATGCTCCTGCAATCAGCAAGTTTAGGTCAGTTGGAAATCTTTAAAGTGTTACAATGAATTCATGACCCTCTTGTAATATGTTTCTGTGATCAGCAAGTTAAGGTCAATCTAAAGCTCGAAAAGCAGAGGTGAATCTATTTAATATTTCAAGAAGAAATGATAGATGAAAAACAGCATGGTTTAAAACCATGACAATATTTAGATTTCAGGTCATTGCAGATTAATTTTTTATTTCTGTTAGGCCATAATAAAAGGATGGTTTGTTTGCACCTTCCCGACTGACCCATCACAAAGAGCTCCTCACTACATTTTTTCACTTTTTTAAAAAGAGATATTTTTTTAAATGATTTTTATCTTGCACCATCTGGGAAGAAAATGCCTTTGGTTCTCTTTATAATGCTTTTCTTGAAGTTTTTTTTAACTTCAATTTGTGGAGTGCTTGCTGTACGATGACAAAGCAGAATGATTGCTGAAAACCATGTAAATAACAAATTACACGTTCACAATTTAAGCTCAAACTATATAAATAGCCTACCTGCCTACCCAATATTGCTGGTGCTCCTTCATCTCGCTTCTCAATCATGCTGTTGGTCTACTGGAATTTTTAGATTTTAGAAAATACTGTTTATATAGGTAAGTACTATGAATTTATGTTTCTTGAAATAAGAGCGACAAAATTGTTTGTTTTTACCCTCGTTTGGTTTCTCCTGGGCTTATGAATGTACTCCGTGATCCCCCTTGTCCCTTTGGGGCTTGGGCCCTGTTTAAAGGGGAGATATCGGTCTATCTGTGGGAACCCTCTGTTGTCTTTTCCATAATTGTTGACTTTCCCATACAGCCTATTTGCTTTGTTCTCTTCCCTGTCACGGGGGAATGCTGAAGTTTCTTATTGTCTTCTTCTCATTGTCTTTGTAGCAGAACCGCCAAATTTTATGCGATGCTTTGGAACGATTATTTTGTGATTTCATGCTGCCAGCGCGCGAAGGATGCAATTTCATGTAACAAATATTGGCAACTAACACATGCCTTTCCGGCCAACAAGAGACAAATATTGCGCCGTATTTCACCGGTATAATACGGCCCATAAACATTTTTGGAGTTTTTGAATTTTAAAAGTATTTAATGTCTTGAAGAGGAGATCTTATTATCATACATGTTTGGTCTCATAAAATGTTAAGGTTGTATTTAATGCCTGTTGAAGATCTTGAGATGTCTGCCTGACCTTCAGCGTGATGAAAAAAATGATACATTTAAATGACTAGAATCTTAATTTAACCAACTTTTAAACAAATACATTTGACTCTTTAAGTGTTAAGCCCTGATTTTCAATTGGGCACTTGCTGACTATTAAATATCACAGGCTCCAGCGATCTGTTAGACAAAGAATAAGTCAAGAATTTAAATTTATTTTCAAATGATCAAATGCAGTAGTTTGATAATAATGACTAAGGAATACATGTGTATGTATAAAAAAAAAAATACATACATAAAATACACCAAACAAAAACAGTTAGAAACATACTGTCTTATAGCATAAACATGAAATTAATTTGCATTGCTACAGAGTCTTGACTGATATTAATGTCGCACATGATTGCGAATAATTCTTTGTGAAAAACAGATTGCATGTACTTACCGTTTACACCCACCTACATGTATACCCTGGATGTACTCCTATTCACCATGGTCGTTTTGTGTGTATGGAAAGTCCAATCTGCTAAATATAGACAACCAATGAAATGTGGCATTCACTGCACGAGAAGTAACTCTTGATAAACTTAAACATATAATGTCTTCACTTCGCAGAGTGTTAGCAGAGAAGCGTCACATGATTGAACGCAAACTTTTGCTATGGAAGCTTTACTGATTGGTCAAAACGCCCGCCTAGAGAAGATGGCGTGAATAGGAGTGATTCCAGGGTATATGACCGTTGGCGGTGCCATTATACCCTGGATTTCGAGGATGACCCACTTATTGAACATGTGAAAAGGCAATTTTTACTGAATACACAGTTTCTTGAGTTGAATTTTTGGCATAAAGCTGACAGAAAAAACGAACAACACTTATTGCCTTTGAACATGGGGCGCCGACCAGCAATGCCCAAAAATCAGTGTCATGAACAACAGATTGCATGTGCTTACCGTTGACACCTGCCCATTCAGAACATGAAAACACAGATTTGACTGAATACACGGTTTCTTGAGTTGTATTCCATTTCATGACTGCGACAATATGTATAATAGACAGGTTGGGTGCGTGATATACCTACGATCAGGTAGGCCATGGGCAATGACACAACCTGTGGATTGATATTCAGTGACGTCATCATGAGGTCAAAGACTTGAAATTGCTGTTAGTTTGATGAGAGACTTGCTACAAGCAACTGGTACACTGTACATGCCCAAACTGTCCGTATAATCGACCACATTCTACAAGCTACACGCTCTATGTCCTGTTCTTGCAGTGCTCTTAGCACAACATCACAAAGACGAACATCTCGGGTGAGTCCCGATCCATCAATGGTGGTGACGTCTTCAATGGAACAACATGTTATTCACAAATGAGCCTAGCTCTTGCTAGAAAACACAGGGTTTGGCGTAGACGAGGCTAGCAACGTCATGCAGCAGATACAGATACTGTGGCAGCACCTTGATGGTATGGACTGGCATTTATGGAAATGGCAAAACTCATCTCCTAATTGTTTGTGAAAACTGGAACTCACAAATGTCATTGTGACCAGATCATCAGACCTGTTGTCATTTCTTTTATGGCACCAAACCATGGATTTCTCTTCCAGTATGATGATGCTAGGCCCCACACGGCCAGAATGACAAAAGATCTTCTGCAGGGGAACAAAGTGCAAGTCTTGGATTGGCCAAGACCTCTCTCCCATTGAACATCCATGTGACACTATGGGCAGATGGGTGAGGATAAACCATCCCATATTCAGACTCTTCATGACTTGAACTTGCTCTTGTGCTAGAATGGGGTAACATTACCATTCTTCAAGCCAGACAACTGATTGGCAGTTTGAGATTGTACAGGAGTCGCACCACAGTGTTTCAGGCAAATGGAGCCCATACCCGTTATTGACATATCTCCATGCATACCCCTTTCAGTGTACTGTTTCACTATGACGTAATAATATGAAGTGACAAAGGAAGCATTTTTGGTTTTAAATTTGTAAAATGATTTGTATATGCCATATGAGCACATATTTGATTAAAACCAGTTTCAGTAGATATATGAGTTATGTGATCAAGTGTAACTGTGCTAAACGTTTTTAGTTCAGTATATTTCATTTAATATTTCGTTTTCAGAACAAAAGACATGATTTTTTAAAGTGCATTTTCTGAAAGTGCATGCACATCCTGTAATATTATTTAAATAAAATTTAATGTTGGTGTCAGAATACCATATGCACTTTATAAGGTACATGGATGTAATGTGTGAAATGGAGCAATGAAAAGCTTCACAGACAAGTGCATTTGAGACAGTCGGGGAAACAGACAGTATGCTGACAGTCCATTGTTCTACTTTGTAGTACTCCTGTGACTAGCTGGATATACATGTCATATTGACCTGACACACTTAATATTACCGCGTCTATGTAAATCACCTTCAGCTCACTACAAACGTTCATAATTCGTATCATACCAGAGTGTACAGTTATGACTGTTAAGTTTGTTGGATATCCATGGTTTAGTATTTTGTAACTTATGTCAAAAGAGATTGAACAGTACGAAAAAATGTCATAAGAAATCAGATATTTAATAACATAATTTTCTTTTTCTTTCAATACCATACAATCACAATCTGTGGATAAAATGTTTACCATAAAAATCTGTTTTAATGCTGTGTACAATGAAATATTTACTAAAATATCAATATTGAGGTGAATTACTAATATGTAGATTATGGAGGGCATGAAGTTTCATTTTGTTGCCCAGTTGCACAGATGGATCATTTAGTAACTTAATCATATGCTTATATAAAGCTAACGTTTCTAATACAAGCAGATCTCAGTTAAGAGTCTGTCTGCTGACAGTTCTGTGGTTCAGTATGTCCATATGTTCGCATAATCTCTTCCATAATCAGCATTTTTGTATTCAATAAGGGGCAGTGCATTTTTATTTGCCATAAGGAACAACACTTTTATATATGCCATAGGGGACAGAGGTCATCTTGCCCGAGTGTATCAAGCCCATGACATGTTGTAATGATGGCGCAAGTTGTAGTTTGCAGTTTCAAATTTTATTTTTTTTGATTCATGTTCTTTTCTCCTACAGTAAGTCAGGACTGAGCAAGACTAGTTCAAATCCTCAAAATCCAAGATAACTTTGTGGTTGATATGGTTGAAATCATGTCAAATATGGTTTGAAGATGACTGGTCATATCCAACTCTTGATCTCTGAGGACATGCCAAATTGTCATGGAGGGCGTGGGATAGCTCAGTGGTTAGCACATCAGCCCGGTAATCTACCAGCCTTTGTAGTCATGGTTTGAATCCCGCTCTGGTATCTCTCTTTCAACCTGGGGATTGGAGCCTCACACTGAGGTAGTGTGGGTGATACTGTGGTGATGTGGCTGAAAGATTGCTGAAAACTATGTAAAATCCAAAATCACTCACTACCATATCAAATCTTCCATGTTTGAATCCTGCCCGGATACTGAACTCTGACATCCACGTGATGCAGGTGACACCAAGGTGATATAACTGAAAGATTGCCGAAAAACACATATTCCAAATTCACTTACTCACTTCCGTGGTTTGTCTCCTGCTTTGAGTACATTTGTCAGCTTTCTGTGTATGCAATTTCAGTGCAGTTTCCACTGGCCAAAAAAAGTAGATAATGTATAAATATGGGGGTTGTTTCATGGACATGCTCAAAGAGAGACTTTTCCCCCAAAGATTTTTTTCTGTGATAGTGTGCACATGCATGTAGATAAAGAATTTGTATGTTACATTGTTGGGGCACAGGATGGTGCAATGGTTAGCGTGTCAGCCCAGCAATCTGCCAGCCTTGGTGGTTGTGGTTCGAGTCTCGCCTGGGCACCTCTTTCAGCCTGGAGAGACAGGAGCCCCAACACCGACATGATGTTGGTGAGACTGTTGTGATGTGGCTGAAAGGTTGCTGAAAACCAAATAAAACCACAAATCACTCACTGTTACATTATTAACTTGCACTTTCAATCAAGTGATGGCTACAAATAATGTCAGCTCATCATGGGTTTGAGTCCCGCCTAGGTTACACTCACTCACTCACATCATTGATGAAGCAGTAAATGAGAATGAGGCATCGCTTAGAATATTTTTTATGGAGCCTAAAGTCAGTCTAGATCAAGATAAGCAAGTCTAGGCTAGGCAATTCATTGTGGACTGTGGAACTCAGCCTCTTAAAGTAACATACATGAAAAATAAAATTCGAACACAAGTATAAAAAAACTTAGGGTATGAAATTTCTGTACAACAAGATGAATCTGAGGGGCACGTTCCTTTGAAGTTAAAGAACTACAACCACCCACTTTGAATAAAACAACACAACATCAGTGAAATGTTTAATGCATATTGTTGACCATCCTCGAAATCCAGGATGACTCCGCCAACGTCCGTCATTTACTATTAAAGCACTGCTATTCAGCATGGTCGTTTTGTGTGGATTGAAAGTCCAAATCTGCTAAATATGGACAACCAATGAAATGTTGCGTTCACTACATGAGAAGTAACTCTTGATAAATTTAAACACATAACATCCTTACTTTCCCAAGTGTTAGGAGAGACGCGCTGCATGATTGGACTTAAGCTTTCACTATGGAAGATTCACTGATTGGTTAAACACCCGCCTTGAGTTGATTGTCTTGAATAAATGTGATTCCAGGGTATATGACGGATATTGGCAGAGTCATTTTAACCAGCGATTTCGAGGATGGTTGTTGACAAACTGGAGCATTTTGTATTTGGAAGTTTGAGTTTTAACTGATAATTCTGTCCATTGAATTGAATTTTAATTACATCCTGAATCAGGAATTTAGCTCAAAATATAGTCTAGACTAGTGATTGTGATTTAAAGAAGCTGTTTTTTTGAAGAAACATATCAGAAGATAAAAGTAAATATTTTTATCCTTAGCTCCACCTCTATTAATAACTATGTTAGTTTTGCACTTTAATTCCTTGAGAAGATTTTCTCTGGATGTTAAGTTATATGTTAAGTTATATGTGACGACTGCCTGTTTTTTCGCTACCTAGGTGTTTCTGAATAAACGTGGCAGCATTTCAATGTTGGGGGACTATATTTCCTGCACACCTGTGACCGTCATAAAATACAGGTAGTCGTTAGTCCTGGGGACAATGTGTCCCGCTCCAGTGTGAGTGTGTATATATAGAGCTTATCTACAGCTCTCCACTCAAGCATTTAGGTGGCCCCACCCCCTAAGAAACTACGTCTTTGTCTACCTGACCCTGCAGTCTCAGGTACAACAGTTTAGGGAGCGGTTAACACGTCACGTCATGGCTGAACTTTCTTTACCTGGCTTACCTGTCTAAAATATTTAGATTGCTGTCTGCTGGATATGTGTTTTAATTATAATGAGTGCCAGGTGTGCTGCAGGTTTTAATTATTTGCTGTAGTCAGCTGCAGGTTAGATTGGGATTTGAGCATGCATGAGTGAAAGAAGAAAAGAGAGTAAAGGAGAATGTTAAAAGTGGGAATATTTGGGTGGGGGGGAGTTAAACGTTATGTTTTACCTCAATATATAACAGACATAGTGGATAACTCCACAGTGTATCTGTCTGCTAGCTTTGACTGATATAAGTTCATACTCAGATTTAGCTGACTTTCAGTACTTTCTGTGTTCAGCTAGACCGTCTTCAGTCTATGTATCAAATATTCTATTGTAATTTACATCATGCAATTAGAATTAATAGATATAGTACATTACATGGATTAGCAATTCTCAATTAAACCTACAATGTTTTCAGCTATCCTAGACTTTATAACTTTGTAGACTTGATAAGTCTCCTTTAGTCGGCCTGTTTTTATACATAACTAAAATATTACTGAGAGTCATGATCAGGAGAGATCTTCTATAAAGTCAGGACAGATCTTCTATAAAGTCAGGACAGATCTTCTATAAAGAGAGGACAGATCTTCTATAAAGAGAGGACAGATCTTCTATAAAGTGAAGGACAGATCTTCTATAAAATGACGGACAGATCTTCTATAAAGTCAGGACAGATCTTCTATAAAGTGAAGGACAGATCTTCTATAAAGTGAGAACAGATCTTCTATAAAGTCAGGACAGATATTCTATAAAGTGGGGGACAGATCTTCCATAAAAAGGAGGACAGATCTTCTATAAAGTTTGGGACAGATCTTCTATAAAGTCTGGACAGATCATCTATAAAGTGAGGGACAGATCGTCTATAAAGTGAGGGACAGATCTTCTTTAAAGTGGGGGACAGATCTTCTATAAAAAGGGGGACAGATCTTCTATAAAGTTTGGGACAGATCTTCTATAAAGTTTGGGACAGATCTTCTATAAGGTCTGGACAGATCGTCTATAAAGTGAGGGACAGATCGTCTATAAAGTCTGGACAGATTTTCTACAAAGTGGGAGACAGATCTTCTATAAAGTGAGGGACAGATTTTCTATAAACTGAAGGACAGATGGTCTATAAAGTCTTGAACAGATCTTCTAAAAAGTGGGGGACAGATCTTCTATAAAGTGGGGGACAGATCTTCTATAAAGTGAAGGACAGATCTTCTATAAAGAGAGGGACAGATCTTCTATAAAGTGAAGGACAGATCTTCTATAAAAAGGAGGACAGATCTTCTATAAAAAGGAGGACAGATCTTCTATAAA